>CM035211.1:3197183-3211894 GCA_020233015.1 Callinectes sapidus | reverse complement strand
ATAGATATAAAATGAAAAAAAAATGAAATTCTGCCTGACGATTCGTAATGCACTAACTTAAAAAAAAAAAAAAAAAAAAAAAAAAGGTGCAAGATACATACATAAGAGAGCATGCCTAGCGAGCACAAATCCACCAAGGGCGCCGCCCTCCTGACGAAAGGTATATTATACAGTATATAAATATTTGAAAAAAAATCCAAAATACTGACTCTAATGCAATGAAATTTTGCCTGACGATTCGGAATGCACTAACTTATTTTTGTTTTTAATTTGAATGTCAGTATAAAAAAAAAAAAAAAGCGTGCTGGATACATGAGAGAGCATGCCTAGTAACCACAAATGCACCAAGGGCGCCGCCCTCCTGACGAAGGGTATATTATACAGTACATCAATATTTTCAAAAAAATGAAGAAAAAAAATCCAAAATACTTACTCTATTATAATGAACATTTCCATGACGATTCGGAAAGCACTAACTTAATTTGAATAACAGTAATAAAAAAAAAATAAATAAATAAAAAAAAACGCAGTAGGTCCACGATACATCGGAGAGCATGCCTAGTGACTGCAAATACACAAAGGGTGCTGTCCTCTTGACGAAGGGTATATTATATAGTATACTAATATTTTAAAAAGAAAAAAAGAATCCTTGATCCTGAAAAAATCCTGACTCTATTGTAATGAAAATTTGCAAGACGATTCGTAATGTACTAACCTAGTTTTGCGTTTAATTTGAATATCATGAAAATAATAATATAAAAAAAAGAGAGAACATGCCTAGTGACCGCAAACACAACAAAGACGGTTTCACAGAACAGTCGTTGATTTAACACAGTCATACCAGCGGAATCCTATGATCCTGCGAAGGCATCTAGTACCAAAGACATCAATTCGCCTCTTAAGGTAGGTGTTCATTATCCATGCCCCACAACCATGGAGTAAGACAAGGATCACCAGTGACTTGAAGATCCGAATCTTTGTCCGTCTGCACAGGTATCGACAACGCCAAATACTCGTGTTGAGCGCGTCTATCACGCCGTAGGCCAGGACAATCCACCGTGTAACTTCTTGGCTCGACCCACCATCATTATGCACTACACTACCAAGGTATGTGATATTTTCAGAGATCTCAATGTCATCGCTTACGGATGGAGAGACTGTATTGTTTCATCCAGTACGACTCCAAACACCTTGGTCCTTGTACCTTATGTCCCAAGGGCTTCACCTCCTCGTGCAGTGCCTCTAGAGCCAATACCAGAACCTCCAGTGACCCGGGAAAGATTGCTGCAGCATCAGCAAAAATAAGATCTGTAATCTCAGTATTGCCGACAGATGCTCTACAAAGACTTTGTTCTACATCTCCGCCTAGTACCCAGTCCATGCATATGTTGGAAAGTGATGGTGCAAGCACACAGCCCTGCCTCACACCCGTACTCACAGGGGAGAAGCTAGACACACCCCCTCCACATTTCACAGCACTCACAGTCCTTGAGTTCAAGATCCAAGCGTGTCTCTTGAATTGAGCCAATGACCACTTCAATAGGCTTCAATAAGCTCTTGGTGGGTGAGGCGCTTTAGTGAGGATGTTGATTAGGAAACTGATGTAAAAAAAAAAAAAAAAAAAAGTCTAAATTACTATCTTTTATTAGTATATCTGCAGAATTTTGTATCTTTTATTATCTTTTAGTTTTTGTTTATCTTTTATAAGTATCTCTCTGTAGAATTTTGTTTTCCCTACCTACATTTATTGAAAACATAAGATCAATTACAATTATTTCTTTTGCAAACATATCGTGAACTGAATTCTACCCTTGAAATCACTTACACTCATTACAGATCTCCCTTAACCTTTGTCAAGTACTTAAATTTATACCTCAATTGGTCTGCTGAAATTTGTTCATAGAGGGAGTCTTTCTTTACAAGGCACTCTCTTACATCACTTTTTTTTCCTACCTACATTTATTGAAAACATAAGATGAACTAAAGTCCTTTCTTTTGTAAACGTATCGTCAACTAAATTTTACCCTTGAAATCAATTACACTCATTACAGACCTCCCTTAACCTTTTTAAACTACTTAAATTTCTACCTCAATTGGTCTGCTGGAAATTGTTCAAATTGCTCTTTCTTTACAAGGAAACTCTCTTACATCGTGTTTTTATTTATCCTACCTACATTTATTGAAAACATATCAACTAAAATCCTTTCTTTTTGCAAACATATATTCAATTAAATTTTATCCTTGAAATCACTTACACTCATTACAGATCTCCCTTAATCTTTCTCAAGTACTTAAATTTATACCTCAATTTCTCTGCTGAGAGTTGTTCATAGTCTTTCTTTACAAGACACTCTTACATCGCTCCAACGAACGACGTACTTCGTGATGTCCCTGCTCCTAGTGCAAGTCTTCACTGCGTCTGACAAGTCTTGGTATAGTTTTGCCGCAGATAGTTTTATGGGTGTGGTGTTAGACCTTGCTTCAATGAGGGTGGAGAACATAGTCCCCACACTCATGTCACATGGCAGCCCTCCTGTTACTGGTCTGCTCTTCTCGCTTCTGGAATAGAATAAGTAAATGCAATGAAGACTAAACTCATTACATAGGACAATGTGTTCCACACATGGTATTGAAGCTTGTTATACGTACAGTGATGAGTGGAGAGATCCTTTAGCCTCTGATCCACCTGCACCGCCTTCGGTAGAGGCCTCAGTTTCTCTGTTTACGTTCTCTTGGTCAGTTTCCAGAGGTTAACGATGCTCATCTCGTTTCTGAAGTTATAAGAATGCATACAATAAAATAATACACCCATTACACAAGACCATTAGAGAACCATTCATGCATTCACACATCTTCCATAATGATGAAAGTAATTTACTTACTCAGAGGAATGCAACAACTCTTTTTCTTTCTCCTCTGTACTGGATTCTTCAGCTGAAGGCTCTGCTCTTTCGTGGATACTCTTTAGCCCCTCCTCTTTTGCACTGGATTTTTCAGCTAAGGCCTCCGCTCTTTCGTGGATGCTTGTTAGCTTTTCCACAACTTCCATTCCTGGTTTTACCTTTGACGAGTAGTCATAGTACCCTCTGGTGCTACTCAAGGCATAGGCACATTGGTCAGCGACTTTTGATCGCCATGATGAGTCCCGATTTCCCTCCCACAGGGCTGTTATTTGAGAACGCCTAAGATTCTTGACGTGATTTACTCGTCAACCCCTGCTGCTGCTGCAACTCTTTTTATGGCTTTGCCCAAACCCGAGGTCATTTATTTTCCCGCAGCACCTCTTTCTTTGGGGACTGCTGCTGCTTGGAAATACATAGCAATCAGGTGACGAAAATTCAACAGTTATTTGTCGGTAAAACTTTACATGAGCCTCTGGGGCTTCATGTGCAGGTGTAATATATACAAGCGAAGGTCCCATCCCCGCTGTTTTATGTCTAGCAATTTTGATCACAAATTTCTGAGGCTTTTGCTGACCCTCTTTGAACTGAGGTTGCCTTTCGGCATACTCAGCCAAACGGAATACCGAAAATTTCATTATCCGCTTCAGCAATTCAACCATAAAGTGTAAGTGTATCCCTCATAGATACAAAGTCCTTCATTATAATTGGTCGAATATTTTCATTCGTCAAGCACTGACAGGCATTGGATACTTGGGTTTGCACATAACTGGATGTCACCAGTTTTTTAATAACATCCAGTGGCACGTTCTCTTTCTCTTTTTTTGTACTTTGTGCATAAAGTTCATTCTTCTCAATCTTCATGAGTCGAACTGAAAAAGAAAAAAAAGGAAGGTTAGGTTAACTTTGCTTGAGTATGTTGTATGCCAGTGTATTCTCAAAAAAAGTTTTCCGAGATACTTACTCTGCAAGGCGTGCAAATTATGGAAGGCTCTTTCATATCTCTGAGAAGAGATCTTTAGGAATTCTGTTTTATGTTTTAAACACTCCAGTGACTGTTTGCACACATTAATGATTATGCGTGTGTATAAGGCACTGACTGAGTTCACTTTTGCAACGAGATATCCGGGAGGATCATCGTTTGTTGCTTTCTCAAATAAATCACAAATGAAATTTCCCGTTACAATTGCCACATTTCATTATTTTTTCATTTTTAATCCATGGTAAATCATGTCGGACACCATTTTAACCTGGCGCCGAATAGTTATTTCTGCCATTATAGTGTACCTCTGTAGATAATCCCTAAAGTTCTTTGAAAACTCCTTTAAACAGTCATTTGTGCTGACTTCAACCTGCCCAGATTTGGTGGTTAATGGTTGGACATTATCATTTGGTAATTTATTTACGTGGATTGATCTCTCTAAGGCCCTGACATATGTTTGGGATCTTCTTTCTAGAAAGTGAACTTTTGAAGATGCACATCAATTCTCTTTTTTTGTGCATCGCAAACTGAGCAGGTTCTATGATAGTCAACACATTTGGTGCTTGGATTAGTTTCTTTTGGCAATGGTTTCAAGATTGTACTCTGAATTTTCTTCATGAATTTGAACAGCTCAATGGCTTTCTTTCTCTCCGCTACTGTGAGATACTTATGGCATTGACTTAAATGCTTTGACAGGGTAATGACCCTCCCAGGACATCCTGCGATAGGACATTTTTTCCTGAAAAAAAATAAGAAGCAGGACTTCATCAAAAAGAGACTCAAAATAACATTCCATAATAATGTACATGGCTGGCAATTTTTTTTTTTTTTTTCAGATACAGGTAGTTTGACATGCATAACACTTTTTATAGTTCAGCTGTGTCCTTCTGGGCCGGGCACTACCTGTACTGTTGTCGCTCAACATTTCACTTTGGTGCTGTTTGAAATTTTGCCAAAACAATCTGGCACTGTTAACTCCTTTTTTTGCCTCCAAGTTGCAGTTTCAGTTTTAAGCACCTTAATCTTTTCATCGAAATACTACTGGGTATTGTAGCAAAACTTTCAAAGTTCTGTACAAAATCTTTCTTCACTTGGTCTGAAATTGTCATCTCCTTTACTACATCAGAGATGGAGCAGTTCCCTATCACATTAGCCTTGTGGTTAATTTCCATGTTACTCAAGTCTCTTCCTTCAGACTCTTCCTCCACCTCATCGGAAGAATCATCGTCTGTAAGTGTGATGAACAGTCATAATGATCATGTATTCCTTTAATTTCAATACAGACAGATCAAACATTCAACACTTTTATTCAAATAATCACAGACCACTAAGTTGCTCAAGTATACCTTGAAAGTGGGAAGGACCTGGTTTGGGATCTTGGGCCTACTTCATTTCCTTCCTCTGCAAACCATTGTCCTCCCCAAAGGAGAATCCTTCGCGGGTTTCCTCATTTTCATTGCTGATGCCTGAAATACACACATAAAATGCCATGAATGGATGTTGATTGCACATGTAACATTACATACATATGTTTCACATAATCACAGTCCTGTAAGTAAAGTCAGTAATACCTTCAGAGTGGGAAGGGTCATGTTTTGTTTATTTCTGCTTCCTCTTCAGCCTTTTTTGTCTTACACCAACTATAATTTCTGTAAATGTTTCATCTTCAGACGAAGAAAAACTGTCTACCCTTTTCCTTTGGTAGTCAACTACTACAGTATTGTCTTTGTCATCCCCCGAGTCTGAGAGAAATAAGTCACAATAACTCATTTCTATGTCTCTTCACTTTATTTCAGTTATCACAATGATTCAATTCACTTCCTGTAAAGAAAAGAAACATTATTGAATTTAAAAAGGTTTGCATAAAATACATCCAGGATCTCGAAAGGGGATAAACCTGGATGTACTGGGAATGCCTCCAGGCTTTACCCGTAAGTGAGAGAAAAGTTAGCCGGGTTAACACAGTGATTAAGGGAAGGTGGGAGCTGAGAACACACGATATTTTGTGGAACTTATTGCAATTTGGGAAAAGGTGCCTAAAATCTGGATATAGTGAGGGCAACATTCACACAAAGTTTTTTGGTCATATTCCGTTTATAAGTATTTTTTTTATAATAAAAAAATATAAAATAATAGCGGCATTCGGCAACCCCAAACAGGTAAACATTTATGTATATTTTGAAAAACAAGTTCAATGTTCGAAGAATATTATTTTTTTTGCTCACAAGTGTGTAGATGGATGATTCTGGCATCTTTTGGTTTACAATAAGAAGCTGTCACTTGCCTGAGTGCCCTTCAGTACAAGCCTAACCTTGCTGGTAGACGGACGTCATGTCGTGCCCTGCAATTTCTTGCATGCACGTTGCAATTGCATAGTTCTGTAAGACTATCACTCAATATCAATAACCACGAGGTATGATAATATACACTGCTAACATTTTCTCATTTAATTGATTTAACAGCTAAGTACACAAATTATTAACGTAAGCCTTACTCCAGCAACCAGCTGATGACTTCCAATACACATAACGCACAATATCCCCAAAGTTCTCTTCTCACAATTCAACTCAATATACTTCACACACAATATTATCAAGTTTCTCACCAAATCTCTAATCAAAATTCAACTCCATATAATTCAATATCAATGTCAAATATATTTCACATCAATGTACGTAACACCCAATGTTATCAACGCTTCTCATCAATCTCACATCAACATTTAACTCCAGATAATTCACTATCAATGTCGAAATACATCTCACGCCAATATACGTAACACACGATATTATTAATGTTTCTCATCAATCTCTCTTCAAATTTCAACTCAAAATAGTTCAATGTTAATGTCACAGCAAACTCATACCAACATATATAAAATCAAATACAACACATTAACTCTGAACATCCTAATAATATAACATCCTAACCACTATTTTCCTCCCTACATTTCATAAACACAACAAATGAATTAGACTGCATTACCATAACATTATCATGTTATTATCATTAAGCACTTGGAGTACTCGCAGGTAGCAGCAATGAGTGGATTGACCACCTCAACAGTGACTCCCTCCTTGGCCGGAGAGGCTGTTTCAGGTATGACCGAGTTTTTCTTTCCTTAAAAGACACCAAGTCAGTCTCGCTCGCCCTTAGTGTAATCACTTGGAGTACACGAAGGTAGTAATGATCACTGGTTTGACCACCTCTAGAGCGATTCCGTGGCCGGAGAGGCTGTTTGGAGGTATGACTGAGTTTTTCTTTTGTTTAGGTTGCCTGTTTTTGTGAAATGAGCAACTCTGCAGGAGAACGCCAAGTCAGTGGCGCCTGGCCGGAGGACACCAAGTCAGTGGCGCCTAGCCTGAGTGCAAGCACTTGTAGTAGAGGAAGGTAGCAATGATTGGATTGACCACCTCTGCAGGAGGACACCAAGTTAGCGGCTCCTTGGCCGGGGAGGCTTTTAGGAGGTATGACTGAGTTTTCATCTCCTTAAAAGACATCGTCAGTTGCGCACGCTCTTCGTTTAATTAATTAAGTACCTGGAATACACGAGGATGGCAATGACTGGATTGACCACCTCCAAAGCGACTCCCTGGGTGTTTGGAGATATGACTGAGTTTTTCATTCTCTTGTTAAGGTGGCCTGTTTGTGAAAAGACCACCATTGCAGGAGGACACCAAGTGAGTGGCGCCCGCCCTTCGTGTAAGCACTTGGAGTACAGCAAGCTAGCAATTACTGGATTGACCACTTCCTTGGCCGGAGAAGCTGTTTGGAGGTATGACTGAGTTTTTCTTTCCTCAAGAGACAGTCACGCCCGCCCTTGGTGTAACCACTTGGAATATACCAAGGTAGCAATGAGCAGATTGACCACCTCCACAGTGACTCACTCCTTGGCCGGAGAGGCTATTTGAAGGTGTGACTGAGTTTTCTGTGGCTGACACCAAGTCGCTCGCGCCCGTTGTGTGAATGAGGAGATTGAATACTTGTAGAGAGAGAGAGACTCCCTTGCTGGAGAGCCTGAAAAGATTTCATCATCATCAGAGTTCAGTACTGTGTCTTGTATAGGTATCTCCTTGCTCACTTCCCTGCTGGGATGGTGGTGACCACTCACTCCTGTTACACACACACAAGACTGAGCCGAGATTGTTACGGTTAAGTGTTAACAAATGGGCTTGATTGCAGCAAGCGTGCAATAAGTGTTGCCTGTGCTTTAATTAAGAATGACAAGATTTTGTGTGGGGATTTCGCCAACCGGATGCGTGACGGAACCTCCAGCCTTGTTAGGGAGAAATCTTAGCGGATTGCAGTGAGGATGCTGCTCTGCCGCCCACAACAGTCGTCTGCAGACGATTCGCTACGGCACATCGGCATCTGGGGGTTCTCTATTAGGGAAAGGTGTGTGCGAGACCGTTTGTCGAGACACTCCCGAATTCCGTTTGCACGGGTCCATACTCTAGCTTGACAGTCCGAGGGCTGAGAAGAACAAATCTCTCGATAACTCAATGGTGACCATCCCGATGAAAGCCGTACGCAATATCGTTGGTCATCCAGCCGGGATTCTGCCTAAGAGGTGTGGTATCCTGGCACGGATAAAAGAAGAGAGAAGAAACAAGAAATAATAAGAAATGAGAGAAAAAAAATAAGAGAAGAAAGAAATAGTATAATAACTACTAAATTAGGTACGAGGTGAAAACTTGACAAGGATTGATGCGAAGGTCCCCAAAGCCTGACCGTTTTATGAAAGGGCACTGCAGGCATGACCCAGAAGTAAACATAGAGAGACAGGGGAACTGAGATGTTTGGTCCTGGGAAACAGAAAGGAGCGGTAAACCTCAGGAGAGGGGACATTTATAAGCCTAACTTTGATATGCATTGCCCCCATACCGCAGTGGGTGTGTCTAGTATAAGGTTGACCAGTGCCATGATACCCAGGCTGGCCATGCCACGCCTAGGGCGTGTCTTTTGTAAGAGATGTAATTACTGCATGTTGGAATATGTAAAATGTATAGAATATTCGACCTTAGTTATAAGGATAGTTTTTCTGATAAAAAATATGTAACAACTGAAATATGAAATGAGATGTAACGGAGATAAGAGAGACTTTTTTTTAGAAACAGCTTGTTGAGTGTTCAAGAGAGAGAGAGAGAGAGAGAGAGAGAGAGAGAGAGAGAGAGAGAGAGAGAGAGAGAGAGAGAGAGAGAGAGACTTTTTTTTAGAAACAGCTTGTTAAGTGTTCAAGAGAGAGAGAGAGAGAGAGAGAGAGAGAGAGAGAGAGAGAGAGAGAGAGAGAGAGAGAGAGAGAGAGAGAGAGAGAGAGAAGCTGAGGAGGTCGCAGCTTCCCTGACAAGAGGAGGGTCAGGGGCGACATTGGAGACACATAAACTTGTATCAGTAAGTGGAGTTTTGAATGTTGGTTATGCAGTCTAATCTATTTGTTGTGTTTATGAAATATAAGGAGGAAAATAGTGGTTAGGATGTTGTATTATTAGGATATTCAGAGTTAAGGTGTTGTGTTTTATTTTATGTGTTAGTATGAATTTTACGGTGACATTAACATTGAACTATTTTGAGTTGAATACTGAAGAGAGATTGATGAGAAACATTCATAATATCGTGTTTTACGTATATTGGCGTGAGATGTATTTCGACATTAATATGTCATTCAGATACTTGGCTGTTACAGTGAATGTGGTAGCATTATCACTCATAATTGTTCGCACCCTCACTCACCGGCTGTACACAAACGACTGAACCAGTCCCGTCCGCCTCGCTGCACGCCGCCACCACCAGTGTTGTGACGTCACGGCTGACACACGCTGCGTGACGTCACGGCCGACACACTCGCTGCACACTCGTTGCGTGATGACAGCCGAAACACATACTAACACACTCGTCCCTCTTCTTCAAAGTCCCGACCGCTCACCCATCCCCAGCTCGCCTACATAAAAGACTAGTACCGGCCGACTGCATCACGCAGCCGATCCGTCGATGCCCTCCTCTTAGTGAGGCAATCCGCTAATTGTTTCGAAGCATCCACCCAATCCACCTCACCAATCTCTCTCCGCTCCAACATGTCCCGCAGCACCGCTATATCTATTCTCAATCTCCTATCCTCTACACCCCTATAAGACTAAAGCGCATCCACCAAGCTCTTGTTATCAACGTAGCACTTCACCCTCAAGCTCCCACAATCAGATATATCATCCAAAATCCTCACCAAGTAGACTGCAGCCTCAGCACAGTCCAACAATGCCAAGGTCTCTGCAGAAAGAGTCGATTTCACAACACGCCGGATCTTCTTGGACTGCCAATAAATAGGACAACACTTTCCCCTATCGTCTCGCAAAAACACAACAAATCCTCCCTGGGATCCACTACCCGCCAAGTTTGCAAACGAAGCATCTGAAAAGCATTCCAAAAAACAGTTCTCAAGCTTCTCCATCCTAGGCATATATAACTTTATACCATCATTCTTCACTCTATCAATCACCTTGTTCAGACGCAATAAATCCGCTATGGTGGCCTTCCTACAGGCTCCACTCAATTCACATACTTCAAAAGCAATGTCTGGCCGGGTGTGCGTGGCTATCCAATTCAGTTGACCCAACAAGGCCCGATATTCTGACCTCTCACTCTCTGACAACTCACTCCACTTGACTGTAGCCTTTTGCTTACTGACACTAATTGGAGTCAATGTCGCTGCATACTGGTTCTGATCCAATGTCACACTCCCGTCACCATATGAAACAATGTTCAATCCCACATATTTGAACGCCTTGGACTCCGAATTACCCATGCGAAAGATTTGACACAGTCTGTCAATCACTTGCTCCTTGAAGCCATTGGTACCTGCCCAAAAGAGATCATCAACGTACACACAGATCACACCCTCAAGGCTCTGACCGCATCTCCAAGAGAACAACGCAGGATCCAAAGAAGAGGCTATGGTCCCCAAGTCAAGAAGCTGACTCCTGACCCGCAGATACCAGTGTCTTGCCGCGTCACACAACCCATATACAGTCTTTTTCAACTTCCACAAACTTCCATCATTGAACTCAGGGGGAGGGCGCAAGTAAACATCCCTATCAATCTGGTCCCCTTGCAAATATGCTGCCTTTACATCCAAAGAATGACACACCCACCCGCAAGTAGCCGCAACCGACAAGGCCAAACGCACTGCCTCCTTTGAGCAAGTTGGAGAGTCTTTGCGTAGATTACCGGTCTCCTCCTCGAATCCTCTAGCAACTAAGCGAGCCTTCACTACCGTCTGACCATCCTTTACCTTCTCTGTCACCACCCATCGTACAGATAACGCCCCCTGTCCAACATCTTCTACCTCCTCATAAACCTCATTGTCCCTCCAATTGGTGATTTCCTTTTCCTTTGCCCGTAAAACCTCCTCAGTGTTAAACAAAACCAACAGCTCCGTATCATCATCAACAATGTTCCAAGTACTAAAATCCTTTTTCAAATCCGCCCAAGAAATGCTCCCATCCGAGTCCCACCTAAAGTTATAACAGTCACTATACCGCCCACTAGCTTTACCAGCCCTACTCATGACACGACCTGACACCAATTCACCAGTGTCACTTCTAGTGCCTTGTATGCGAGTACCTGCCACAAGTCTAGAAGGCAGAGCAGGAGCAATTTCAGGGGCCGATTCGACCTCAGTCGTAGATTCACTCACCTCCCCAACCTGGATTTCAGTAGCATTCCCATGCACATCACCATCTTCAGACTCCTCCTCAAAAGTATACCTGCTAGGCAAAGTCTGATCATCAACCCTCGCCGCTCCTCCATGGTCATCCTCATCCCTCCTGCTCTCACTCCACTCTCTGGCGCACACGTCAACCGACACTCGTGTACCCTAACATAGCCACCGCCGTGCTTAACCAAAAATTGTTTCCCATCACGTCCAATAATGATGCCAGGGCCGCGCCACTCATTGCTGTCGTTCCTCTTGTAGTAAACCTCAGCTCCATTCACCAATTCCTCATGGTCACTGGAACGTATATTGTGTCTCAATGCCCTAGCTAACCGTTCACTTGACTCAGCCTTGATGAACCCCTGCCGCGCTGAGTGAAGAGCACAATCTCAGAGGACACAACAGGTTCCAGCGCTGGGAGAGCGTTTGTAGACACATTAGGTAGACTAGGATTATTCCCAAACACCAACTGATTTGGCGCAAAGCCCAAGTAATTGGTGAGAGCATTACGAGCAGATACCGCCCAAGCCAAAGCCACCTCCAAATCACACCCATTATCCGCCATAATTTTCCTCACCATATCCCCAATAACTCCGTTCAACCTCTCGCACACACCGTTACTCCAAGGGGATTCCGCTGAAGTTGTCATGATTTTCACATTGAAAGCTTCGCCCAGTGTCCTCATCTCGCTGTTATTGAATTCGCACCCATTGTCTGTAAGTATCTTCCTAGGTGCTCCAAACGTAACAATCCACTTAAGAAACAAAGCTTTTATAATGGTGTTAGCACACTTATCCCTGATCACAGTCGCTGTACAGTATCTCGTAGCTAGATCCACGATCACCAAAAAATAACAATTACCCCAAACCTTCAAGTCCATAGAAATGACATCATTAAATTTTGATGCCATCGGCATGCAAACAATGGGGCGTGGCCTAGCCTTTTTAAATTTACAACAAACCTTGCAATCCCTGGATACCGTTTCAACAGCTTTTCTCAACCCAGAATCCTTGACTCCAGCATCACTGATGAGTTTGTTGAGCTTCTCTGAGGTAGGATGCCCAAACTGCCTGTGCAGTTTCAGAGCCTTGCTTTGCACATCGCTGCCCTCCAAAGTTGCAAAAGCAAACATCCTACCCGCCTCCTCCCGGTCTAGTCAGGCTGATATTTTCAACAAGTAATGACCTGATTCAGATGTACCCAGCTTTAATATCTCATCTCTTATCTTCACCTGGTCAGTAGCAAAATTGACTATCATCCCAGCCCTCTTCATAGAGGTCCTACTCAACAAAAGCGGAATATTGCAATCCACCACATCTGTGACAATTTTGGCACTCATACCATTAATCATACAAGGCAAAGTTACCCGCATGACGGAACTCACTGTAACTCCATCCCCAAAGGTGAATGAAGAAGTAGACTCCTCCACAAAAATACTGTCCCGCTCAACATCACTAAGATTCTGGATAAAACTACCATACCAGTCAGCCCCACATACCGTTGTGGAACATCCCGAATCAAGTACAGCACAACCCTTAGCCTCCTCCACCAACCTCTGTATCTTACTCCCCTTCTCCTTACCACCTGTACCGGTATACCCTAGAAACAACGACAAGCAAGCTGTCTCCTTATGATCCCCAGTATCATTATCACCTTGCTTATTCTCATAAGCATCCGGACAACTCCTAGCCCAATGAAACCTGGAATCACAAATTATGCACCTAGTCACTTGTCCATCTGTCCCCAAGGGATTTTGCCTCCTCCATGTGGAACTGTTCTGTTCGGTTGATGGCCGGGAGGTACCTCTTGCCCTATAAGGCTGTCTACCCCTTCTGCCACCTCTAACTCTTGACCGACCCCGCTGATAATCTCTGGCAAACATTGTATCATTACCTTCACTGTCAACACCAGTCTCACCCACAAACACTGGCTCAGTTTTTATACCATCCACTATACCAGCAGTATGCTTAGGACTACTGGTATGCCCACCAAATCCACCAGAGAAAATCCGATTCAGAGCGTTGGTCATATTGTCATATGTTACATCAGACATAGCCGACATCACAAGTTGTTGCTCCCCTTCACTCAACTTACAAGACGCCAGCAACATAAAAGCCCTAACTCAATCAGGCAATGACATATTTTGTTTCGTAAATTCATAGTATGCGTGTTCAAATTGAGAAATAAACTTCCTAACCTCCATACCATCAGCCCTACGAAAATTATACAGCTCCTGGAAGACATTAAATTGTCTCCTACCTTTGTCAACCAAAAACAAACCATCAAGTTTCTCCAATATTGTCTTCACCCCATCATCACTCTCCAATGCAGCCACCTCCAACTCCGATGTAGAAATTCTAGCCCGTCCCTCCAACGACAAATGGATCGCCAAAGCTTGTTTCTTTTTAGGCAATTCAGACAGCTTACACCATATCTCAATGTCTTTCTTCCAAAGTTCATATTCCGCCTCATTAGTCAGTTTGGGAGGCCACTTGGTAGAAACAGCCATTGTAGAAACAGCCGGTGAACCACTCAGAACTACGCTCTGCTACCAGTGTTCGCACCCTCACTCACCGGCTGTACACAAACGACTGAACCAGTCCCGTCCGCCTCGCTGCACGCCGCCACCACCAGTGGTGTGACGTCACGGCTGACTTACGCTGCGTGACGTCACGGCCGACACACTCGCTGCACACTCGTTGCGTGATGACATAGCCGAAACACATACTAACAATAATGGTTTGAGGGAAACCTTGCCTACTCACGAATCACCTAAATGCATACAAGAAACTTTGTCCAGTCAAATCCTCCACTATTTCGAGATGAATAGCTCTAGTGGTAGCACAGGTAAAAAGTACTGTTACGAACCCATGTATGGAGGGGGGGCGTGGCCGTGGGTATGTGTGTATGTATGTGCGTGATGGGCGTGAGAGTAGACAAAGAAGCAACGGGTCTGGGACGGGAAGGAGAGAGAGAGGCCGGAGGAGCGACACAAGGGAGAAGGGGGCTTTTGACGATTCAGCAAATAGTTTCTGCCGCCGCCCGGCGACAGGCAGTAAGGGGAGAGAGCAGAGAGAAGAGAGTTGGGGTGAGGGGAGAGAGCAGAGAGAGAAGAGAGTGGGGG
>CM035211.1:3181712-3196376 GCA_020233015.1 Callinectes sapidus | reverse complement strand
CCTGTTGCCCTGCTTGGGCACCTGGGAGGCCTGTGTGAACCCTGTGGCCTGAGACGTGCTGCTGGGGGCAGAGAGAGGGTGTGAAGAAGAAGAAAAACAGGGGGGGTGAACGTAACAGTGGTGTCAGGAGTAGCGGGATAGTTGATGGTGCAAAGTGAATAGCCGAGTGTTGTAGTAGCAAAATGGAGGATGAACGCATACAACAAGATGGCGGGGATGGTGCCTCTGTGTCTGTGGGCGAGGCTAGTGACGTCACATTGGCCAGAGAGGAAAGTTCCGCCATGATGGCGATGCTTCAAGCCCTGATGACAGATATTAAAGTGAAAATGGACCAGCACGCAGAGAAAATGGACCAGCAGGCGGTGAAAATAGACCAGCAGGCGGTGAAAATGGACCAGCAGGCTGTGAAAATGGACCAGCAGGCGGTAACAATGTTAGACCAGCAGGCAGCGCAAATAAAGGAACTGGCGGCAGGATTCACACAGGTGAAGGCCGAGGCACGTCAGTTCACCATAGAACAATGTGACAGTCTGAAAAGCGAGGTGATGACTGAACTGAGGTACATGAGGGAGGAGGCACAGGCGGTGGAACAGACTGTTGTCGCTTGTAGGGAAGAGCTGGTGGCGTTGCAGATGACAGTGCAACAGCAGACCAGCAACCGCGGAGGGCAGGCCGTGGCAGAAGGTGAAGAGGGATCGGTGTGGGTCCCCATCACCTCGAAGGGGAGGCGTGGAAGCATCGAGTCGGAGCCCGCAGACGTGAGGGCTTGGTGTGGTGCGAGCCCGAGACCGGGGAGCGGTGAGCGCACCGACGCAGCCTCTCCGCCACCACACGGCCGGCGGACACCTGCTCCCGCTCTGACTCCCCCTCGCTCCCCACCTCCCCCCTTGGGCACGTCGGGCGGGACTGTGCGGAGGAAACCAGCCGAATTTGACGGACGGGTGGCCTGGGAGGCTTACCTGGCTCAGTTTGAGCTCCTGGCTGACGCTCAAGGCTGGGATGACGCTGAGCGGGCTCTGCAGCTTGTCTCCTGCTTGAGAGGACCAGCACTGGAGGTATTGGCCCACCTAGCCCCAGCGCAGCGCATGGTACACACGAGCGTGGTGGAGGCACTACAGAGGAAGTTTGGTAAACACCACCAAGCAGAAGTGTACCGGGCCAGCCTGAAAAGCAGGACGAGGAACCGGGGCGAGCCTCTCTCTCAGCTCGCCCAGGAGTTGGAGACGCTGGTCAGGCGGGCGTACCCAACGGCACCAGAGGACATGGTGGCCGTGTTGGCTCGCGACCACTTTGTGGATGCCCTGCAGCAACGGCAGCTGCAGATCTACATAAAGCAGGCGCATCCATGTGATCTCCAGGAGGCGCTGGCGAGGGCCTTGGAGTTTGAGGCCTTCCTTCGCACTACAGGCGGCGCCCCGGGACCATCTGAACTGCGTTACTCAGAAGAGGTCACCGCCTTACCCCGTCACTTCCGGGCAAGAAGGGCTCAGGCGCGAGAAAATGCTCGCGGGAGGAGAGCGAGCCCTGAGCAGTTCAGAGGAGACTGCTGGGGGTGCGGCCAGCGTGGGCATAAGAAGAGCCAGTGTGGCAGCAGGCGGAGGACCCGTTCGCTGGAGGAGCCACGTCGAATGGTTTTCAAGCCCTGCTGCTGGAACTGTGGCCGGTCCGACCATGTTACCAGTCAGTGCCAGCGGCCTAAGGATGTCGTGCAGGCGGGAAACTCGGCCAGGCTGGGCAACGGGGCTGCATCCCAGCCGGAGGTCCTGGGGCCCCACGGGGAATAAGGTGCCGCCTGACTGCGGCGCCCTCGGCTGTGCGAGTGTCTGGCACAGTGAACGGGCGCCCCGCCAGGCTGGTGGTGGACACAGGCTCGGAGCGGACCTTCGTCAGGGAGGACATGGTGGATGCACGTGGCGTGCCTGAAGCCACGCAGCTGTTGTGTGGTGTCACCGGCGAATGTACTACCATGAGAGGGCCTGTGTCAGTCAACATGGGCGTGGGAGATGTGATGGAGTGCCTGCCAGTCTTCATAGCTGACCTTGAGGACCCATGCTTGTTGGGACTGGATTACCTCACGCGGGTGGGAGCGTGCGTGGATCTCCGAGGGGGAAGGATGAGGGTACGGAACCAAGAGGTGCCCTTGATTCTCGGAGGCGACGCTCAGGGCGTGAGAGGTGATAAGTCCGGGCATGTAACTTGTGAGGCGGCAGAAGAGGCACGGTGTATGCGGGTGAGAAGTGAACAGCCTGCATCCTCGCCTGATCATTCCACGCCTGTTACCTCCACCACCGTGGCGCCGCGTGAAGGGCCACGCCTTGGGGTTGTTGGGGAGAGGAGGATGGCGGAGGAGGCTCTACCTCCCCATGTAGAGGACTTGGCGAGCAGGAGCGCAACTCACTTGTCAGAGGAACAGGCCAGGAAGATGCGTCAGACTCTGGCTCAGTATGCAGATGTCTTCAGTAAGGGAGACATGGACCTGGGCTGCACGTCCTTGGTAAAGCACTCTATATTCACCAGGGACCACCCTCCCATCAAGCAGCCTCCGCGGCGGGTGGCTGGGGCTAAGAGGGAGGAGATGCAGCGTGCAGTGCAAGAGATGGACGCTGCAGGGCTGATTGAGAAGTCTGACAGTCCTTGGTGCTCCCCAGTGGTACTGGTGAACAAGAAAGACGGCTCGAGGAGGTTCTGTGTGGACTACCGTGCCCTCAACGCCGTGACAGTGGTGGATGCGTATCCCCTGCCAAGGATAGATGACACATTGGACGCGCTGTCAGGAGTCCAGTGGTTCTCGACGCTGGACCTGAAGTCTGGGTACCACCAGGTGGAAGTGGAGGAGGAAGACAGGAAGAAGACTGCCTTCTCCTTTGGCCAGGGGCTGTGGCAGTTTAAGGTAATGCCCTTTGGGTTGTGCAACGCCCCGAGCTGTTTCGAGCGCTTGATGGAGCGGGTGCTCGAGGGGCTGCAGTGGAAAGCTGCCCTGGTATACCTAGATGATGTCCTGGTGTTCGGAGGTACCTTTGAGGAAGAGCTGAGCCGGCTGGAGGAAGTACTTCGTCGCTTGAGAGCGGCCAACCTTAAACTGAGCCCTAAAAAGTGTACTTTCTTCCAGCATGAAGTGCCGTTCCTGGGTCACGTGGTGGGACGGAAGGGCGTTTACACGGATCCTCTGAAGGTGACAGCGGTGGCAGGCTGGCCGGTGCCCACTGACGTGACCGGGGTGAGGAGCTTCCTCGGTCTGTGCTCCTACTATAGGCGGTTCGTGCCTGGTTTTGCCACCATAGCAACCCCCTTGCACCAGCTTACCAGGAAGGGAGCACGCTTCCTGTGGGATGAAGCCTGCCAGAAGGCTTTCGAGGCACTGAAACAGGCTTTGGTGAACGCTCCAGTGCTGTCTTATCCTGACCCGAATCTTCCTTACCTGCTGGATACTGATGCCAGTGCAGATGGCGTGGGTGCTGTACTGTCGCAGGTAAAGGAAGGGAAGGAGTGGGTGGTGGCATACTTCAGCACCAAGTTCTCCAAGCCCGAGAGGAATTACTGTGTGACCCGTAAGGAGTTGGCTGCAGTGATGAAGAGCCTGGGCCACTTCCATCACTTCCTGTACGGAGCCAAGTTCACTATCCGGACTGATCACGCCGCCCTCCGCTGGCTGAAGACTCTGAGGGAGCCAGAGGGGCAGCTGGCAAGGTGGCTGGGAAAATTGGAGCAGTACAATTACCAGATTGTGCACCGGGCAGGAAAGCTGCACAGCAATGCTGACAGCCTTAGCCGCCGCCCCTGTGAGCCCGGTTGTGCTCACTGCTCCAGGAGGGAGCCTGTGGTGACGTGTCAGAGGCTGCAGGTTCGAGGGGGCCCCGAGGAAGCCAACGAGCAGTGGAAGAGAGACCAGCGAGATGACTCGGAGTTGGCTCCCGTGATTGCATGGCTGGAAGCAGGGGAAGAACGGCCTGGCTGGGAAAGCGTGTCACCGCAGAGTCCTGTGACGAAGTGCCTGATGGAGCAGTGGGAGACGTTGCGCCTGGAGGAGGGCGTGCTGCATCGACGCTGGGTTGATACTGGTCGAGGAGAGGACCGCTGGCTGATTGTCGTGCCACGGGCTCGCAGGGAGGAGCTGCTGCGGGAAATGCACGAGGGATACACTGGCGGCCACTTGGGCATCAAAAGGACACTGTGTCGACTGAAGCAGCGTGTCTACTGGGTCGGCCTTCGCAGGGACGTGCGAGACTGGTGCCGTACTTGCAAGGTGTGTGCTGCCAAGAAGGGCCCAGCAAGGAAGACGCGTGCTCCCCTGCAGCTGTACCAGGCTGGGGCGCCCATGCAGAGGATGGCAGTGGATATAGCTGGCCCTTTCCCTCGCACCCGAAGGGGCAACCGATTCATCTGTGTGGCCATGGACTACTTCACAAAGTGGCCAGAGGCCTGTGCATTGCCCAACCATGAAGCAGAGACGGTGGCGGAGTTCCTGGTCACGCAGGTGTTCACACGTTTTGGGGTGCCGGGAGAGCTACACTCGGACCAGGGGCGGGAGTTTGAATCCCGGGTTTTCAAGGAGTGCTGTTCCCTCCTTGGGGTGGACAAGACCCGCACCACGCCCCTTCATCCGCAAAGTGATGGAATGGTCGAGAGGTATAACGCCACACTGGTGGGACAGCTGGCGAGGTACTGTGAAGAGGGACAGCAAGACTGGGATGAGTGGCTGCCTTACATGTTGATGGCGTATCGGGCAGCGGAGCACGAGGCCACGCAGCACACGCCCTCTCGGCTCATGTTTGGGCGTGAGATTCGGCTCCCTGTTGACCTTGCCCTTGGGAGGCCCCCAGATGAAAGGCTGCCCACGGTACAGTCCCAGTATGCTGTGGCGCTTCAGCAGCGGTTGGAGGACACCAGGCAGCGGGTGAGCAGAAACTTGAAGCTGGCAGGGCACTCCATGTGGCAGCGACATCAGCAGCGGGTTCGTGAGGCCGTGTTCTCACCAGGAGACCGGGTGTGGTTACACAATCCACGCAAAAAGAGAGGTCTGTCTCCTAAGCTGCAGAGTCAATGGGAAGGACCTTATACGGTGACTGAGGTCCTCTCAGCCGTCACATACCGCCTCGCACCACCTGGAGCTGGCCGGAAGTCTAAAGTGGTGCATGTGGACCGTCTGTGGAGGTATGCTGGAGATGCCACTTTTTCCTGGGAGGGCCAGGATGGCGCTGTCCAAACTCCTCCCTCACCTGGGAGTGAGAGTGGTGACGACCCTGCTCTAGACAGCGATAGCCAGGGTGAAGGGAGTAGTGACAGAGTGACAGAAGTGACAGTGGTGACAGTGATGGTGAGGCCCAAGGACAGGTGTTTGAGAATAATAGGCCTACCAGGGCCCGGAGGCCACCGCAGTGGTTAAGGGACTATGTAGAAATTTAGTTCTTGTGTAAGTTTAGATGTAGAAGTGATTTATTTTTCTTTTATTCTGTTTAGTTCATTTTCTTTTGTAGGGAGTTGCGGACGGCCGGGTCGGCCTTTTTGCAAGAGGGGGGGTAGTGTTACGAACCCATGTATGGGGGGGGGGGACCGTGGCCGTGGGTATGTGTGTATGTATGTGCGTGGTGGGCGTGAGAGTAGACAAAGAAGCAACGGGTCTGGGACGGGAAGGAGAGAGAGAGGCCGGAGGAGCGACACAAGGGAGAAGGGGGCTTTTGACGATTCAGCAAATAGTTTTCTGCCGCCGCCCGGCGACAGGCAGTGAGGGGAGAGAGCAGAGAGAAGAGAGTTGGGGCCCAGTGAGGAGGACAGAGGGAAGAGCTGCCTCGCTTCCCCTTGTTCCTGGACAGATATATTCTGACTGCCATGTAATAGTGCCTGTGCGTTGGCAGTGTGTGCGCCTGGACTGTGTGTGCCTAGTTGACATTGTGGAAGCCTGCTGGGAGGCCGTGAATGAGGTGTGAGGTGTGAGGAGGCCCGAGCTGCCGCCTTGCTGTGTCGTCTTGCTGAGCGCGCCTTTGTCATTGTGTGAGGCGTGTCACGGTCCCCCGTGTTACCTGTAGTGCTTGCTGAGTAAACCTAGCCAAAGTGAACTCTGTGTGTTTGCTTTGTCCCCCATTTTGAGCTGCTATAGGTACACTTCGCTACACTTGCCCATCCGAACCGTGTGGAAGTTACGCAACCCCCCTATGCCCTGTTGCCCTGCTTGTGCACCTGGGAGGCCTGTGTGAACCCTGTGGCCTGAGACGTGCTGCTGGGGGCAGAGAGAGGGTGTGAAGAAGAAGAAGAAACAGGGGGGGGTGAACGTAACAGTACTATGTATGCTTTCTTTATTTCATTAGCTGTGCCTTTAACCCTTAGAGCTCCTGTGTAATCTACACCTGTTATTTGAAAAGGATCAGACTTAGTTATTCTAAATGCAGGAAGTGGTAGTGAATTTACAGGAGAATAATGGCTCCCTTGATGTTTCTTACAGATCTTACATACCCTCAATACTTGTTTAGCGACTTGCCGCAATTTTGGGATCCACCATTTCTGTCGTATATAACTGACTGTGAGGTTCGTATCAAAATGATGATTTAACGCATAACATCTTTGAATTAAGAGTCGCGTAACATGACGTTTTCCAGATAGTAGGATAGGATATTTTAACATATCTTGGAATGTGGCCAATTGCAATCTTCCCCTACATTTTATCACACCATGCTCTATGTACTGTCCCAATTGCAACATTAGATTTGTATAGAAGTTTTTATCATCTTTTTTCATTAGTACTTTATATTCTTGAGGATAGGATTCTTTTTGCACCAATTTATACAGTTCAAATTCTGCTGCTCTTAGTTCTTTCACGTTCAACCTCGAGTTGGTGGTGACAGCCGAATCCGAGATCTTCGCGCTCAAGTTATTTTTAAAGCGAAGTATCCATGCTAATACTCGCATACCTTTATCATAGCTACCAAATCTTTCCCATTCCATTAATTTTATTGGCTGTGGATTTATTGTAAGTATTGTGGCCTTTTCCGAGCAGTTGTCAATTTTACCGAATTTCATATCCTCTGGCCACTTATCGCGATGGGGTAACCATTGAGGTCCATGCCACCACAATGAAGATTCTTTGAGTTTTTCAGTAGGAATACCTCTTGTCAATTGATCTGCCGGATTATCCTTAGTAGACACATATCTTATATGATTTACTGGAATGAGTGTTTTAATTTCTTCTACTCTATTATTACATAGGCAGGTAATATTTTTTTACTTTGGATCCAATGAAGTGCCACCTGGCTATCGCACCACAAATGGATATTTTTGAAGAGTATAACACCATCATAGGCATCTTTCACAAATTTACTTAACCTAGCGGGCAACAGAACTGCTGTTAATTCTAATTTTGGGATAGTGACTGCTTTGATTGGTGCTACTTTAGCTTTGCCAATCACTAGATTACCAGATCCATTTACTATGTATACACAAGCACCATAAGCCATATTACTTGCATCTCCGAATACATGCATGTCTCCTTCCTGTATTAAGGTTAACACACGAGGGATTGTTATTTTACTCGCCTTGTGGAGCTCGGCGGTATGGCCTTCCCATTCTGTATTCATTACCTCTGGCAGGGGCTGATCCCAATCAAGTTTTGCTTTCCAGAGGTTTTGTAGGAAGATACGTGCTTTGATGGTGACTGGTAGTAGTAAACCTAATGGGTCGAAGAGCTGTGATACCATACTCAGACATTTGCGTTTGGTCACCCTGCCTTGAATTTCTGTGCGTAGATTAAATGAGAGGGAGTCTGATTTAGGTTCCCAATACAATCCTAGTATTTTGACTGGTCCCTTTTCTCCAGCTATAACCCCGTCCAAGTGCAGTTGTTGTTCTAGCTGAGGGCTGTTAGTGGTCCATTCACGCAGGTACAGATTGGCTTTCTTGAAGAGTTTTTGCACTTGCCAATAATATGCTAGTAAATCTTCTTGATTAGCTGTACCTTGTAGGTTGTCAATATATAAACCCCGCTTTATATCATCTATCATCTCATTTGCTTCATCCAGATTATTTAAATGGTGTCTTATGGTTGCATTGAGAAGGAATTGAGAACATGTGGCTCCAAATAAAACTACTCTAAATCTGTAAATCAGAAAGTCTGATTCTGGATCTGAAGGATCTTTGGGCCATAAAAATCTTGTATAGTCTCGATCATCCTCATGCAATTGCACCATTAAGAAAGCTTTTTCTATGTCCGAGATGAATGCATATTTTTGACATCTGAATCTCATTAACACTTGCGCTAGATCGGGTACTAAGCTGGGACCAGTATATAGACAATCATTTAAACTGAGAGATTTTGAATTTACCTTAGCAGAACAATCATAAACTACTCTAATCGGTGTTGTATTACTTTCCTTTTTCACACCATGATGTGAGAGATAATGAATACCCTGATGGTTTGTTTCTTTTGGTACTAATTCAGTAAAACCTCTTTTTTCCTGTTCTTTAATTACTTGAGTCTATTGACTATAAAATACATGATTTTTTTTCGAATGACCTTTGTAATCCTCTCAGTCTGCCCAACGCCCAACCAAAATTACTAGATAAATCTTCCATATTATCTTTCCAAGGCAGACTGACCTTATACTACCCAAGTACAGTATCATATGAGACTGAATCTTCAAATCTCTTCATTGTCACAGCAACATCTTTAGATATTTCATTAGGTAATATTCCTATATGATCTAGTTCCCATAGTTTATTTAGATCATCAACGCATGGTGTGTGATCTATATTGCTTACATATTCATCTATAGGACTGGCTGCAACATTGAGAATAGTAACTACTTCTACCTGAGTTTTATCATTGTTTCTATCCTGGTATTTACCACTTAGAGCAAACCCACAGATAGTTGGAATGAGTATTAACTCTCCTTCCTTTTTGTACCCAGGATGTACTATATCATAATAATAGTCAGCTTCTATCAGTAAGCCTATTTCCTTTGTTGTTGTCACCTTAGGATCTGCTAACTTGTACCCCTTAATATTTATTTTTACAAGTTCTTTTTGCAAACCCCTACAAGCAATATGTCCAGGTACCTTGTCTATAACCACAGCATTCATCCTTTTTACTCTACCCTTTTTAATATAACTCAAAGATACAATTTCATATGTTTTACTATCTTGAGTTTTGGTGAATCCTTCTAATTGTAAGGTTTCTTGTCTCACTTTAGAACACTGTAACGACGGTAGAGCTGACCGAAGTACAAATGTCCTTTGTGAGCATTGGTCAAGTAGAACCCGAACATTTATTACTTTGTCTTCCATACCCTTTAGTGGTAGCTGTAGGGTAGGAAGTATTACTTTGTGTTTATTGGTGACAATGGAGAAACTTTGACTTCCTTCAGTATTATCCACCTTTTCTTTTTGTATCACCCTTTTGGGATCAGTACACAGAGCATTGTAATGTTTGTTGCCACAATTACGACAATTATTTATTTTGGGGTTTAAACATCCTTTGACTTCGTGATTTGCATCTAGACAACCCACACACAAGTTGAGTTGTTCAGCTCTTTTTACTTTACTCGCACCTTGTGGGTATTTTTTACATTTATACCAAAGGTGGTTATTGCCTTGACACAATTTACACTGATATTTATTTACTTGTTTCTGATTGATTGTCATCGTGCTCGTAGTGAATGGTGTTTCTGCAAATTGAGCATAAGTTGCTCCCTCCATAGAGAATATCTCAGTCTGTAACCTTGACAGGATAGCATCGACATCCAGGATTTTATCATGCAAGTCACGTTTAATTTGCTCCTTGATGAGGCTAGGTAGTTTGTTTAGCAACATCACCGCACAAAATTCATTCCTGGACATATCCTGAGATTTATACAGACTTTCAAAGTCTGCATAGAAATGTTTAAGATATTCTATATTATTACGGGGAGTGTTCAACTGGCAAAGATGGGTTACAATGGCTAATTTGATTCGATCTCTTTGTCCATAATGATCTATCAACAATTTTAGAGCAGGGGCATAATTGATTGATTCTAGTTTAAACCCAGCTAATAATTGCTTAGCTTCACCCTCTAGTTGTCCTCTTAAGCTAGTTTCTGAGCATCAGTCAATTCTGTATTTTTATCAACTGAGCAGGTGAATATATCCCAGAATCCCACCCATTGTGTGGGATCTCCGCTAAAGGTCGGCAGGGAAAGCTTGGGTAAATTGAATCCAGATTTATGAACTTTGGGAGCATCCCTGCTGTCATTTGTAAATTCCAATTCCTATAAGTATTGCTGAATTATTTCCTCATATTCACCATCCTTCAGCACTAATGCTTCAATCTCTTCTGGTTTCACTAGATCGTATATTCTCTCATTTAGCACATTTATGCGATCACGTAACGCAATTATCTGATTTCTTTTGGCTCTTATTTCTGATCTGGTGGCTTTTGTCATAAATTGCTTTAAATTACGACATGATGCAGTAATTCCACCTTTCGTTCCAGCCTTAATATTTTTCAACTTAATTAATTCCTCCATGATTTTAATTTACGTTAAGTTGCTATAAAAAAAATAATCTAACAACCCACGTTCCGCTATCTAGCCTATCCTCCTTCCTTGTAAACTAGCCTATTACCAGCTTAGGCAAGGAAGACGCCATTTTAAAAGTCGTAGCAACACATGTACAAATGTAAAGTAGGAGGCTGATGCGTGAGCGATGCAGACATTACGTTAATTCTGTACATAGATGCGGCAAAATCAGACTAGGAGAATGAAGTGAGTGGAACCAGGATCCGGTTCGAAGGACCAATATGACGACTAACCTCCGATATCACCATAGAATTTCGCCAGCTTGCTCCCCGATTGTTTGAATGCTGCCTTATACACAGCTATAACTGATCCCTAGTATATCTACTTTGAATTCATATAGTATAATAGGGACTTAGCGTGTATGTTATAGTTGTTGAGGCAGTCTGCGAGGTGCTGGCACTTAAAATTGTAGCTGTTGAAAGGATGGACTAGTGAAGGTGTTCTCTTCATGATGAAGGACGTCTCTAATGTTTTCCACACGTTTCACTCCTAGCGTGATCTCACGCATGCGCGCTACGACTCATATGACTTGTAGTTATCCACACGATTGATGTAAATTCATTTTAAATTATGTGGATTTATTATTTTTATCTTAATTAATTAGGTTATATTAATAATTATTTACAATTAATAACGATACAAGCAAATAAAAAAATAGGATCTTTAACAGCTGTAGAATTACATCTTTATCTACTGTCGGGATCATTAATATCAGTTTAGTCCCGACAGCCCCAGTTAAGTCTTAGTTATGTGCCCCATTCTATATTATGTATTTTACAATTTAAATCGAGTACTGTGCTACAAAAAAAAAACTCTACAGAACGTGTTTATCTGTAACATCAATAAGAGTTACAGAGAATAATGGTATGTTAAAGTTGTAAATTTGCCCTACTTGTCAGAATAGATATGATTAGATTAGTTTAATCTTGGTCTACTTGATGGACTAGGTTTGGTTAGGTTAGTTTGATTTTGACCTATACTTGTTAGACTAGGTTTGGTTAGGTTAGGCTAATTTTGGCCTATACTTCTTGGACATGGTTTGGTTAGGTTAGTTTAATTTTGGCCTATACTTCTTAGACTACGTTTGGTTATGTTAGTTTAATTTTGGCCTATACTTCTTAGACTAGGTTTGTTTAGGTTGGTTTAGCTTCATTAATTTTTATTTGCTTGATGTTTTATTTGTTTCAAAGCTCACCAAACCTCTTCCTTTTGGCTGACAACCCATTACTAACTTCATTCTTCATAGTCCTTACCTCTGCATCTTCACATGCTTCATGGCTGGATGGAGATCCTGACAGAAATCTATAATCATATAGAGGTCTACTTTTGGTAAGTTTCTATCATCAGCCTTGGTGAAGCCTGGTAGAAGTTGACCAACCTTCACATGCTGCTTGCTCTGCAAATTAAAGTACAACCTCAGTTACCAGCAGTATCTCATAATACCTAATAATATTTATAATATTTAATTTTCATAATATTTATTCTAAATAGTGTCTAATCCATCCATACATTATATTATCTGAGACCTTACAGCCCATAATTTCTCTAATAAGAGTCATTCTAGAGTTAGAGCACAAGTTCTTTAGCTTGGGGTACTCTCAAGACAAGGAGTGAATTTATGCAAATTTCACTCCTTGTGTAATATTTTAACATATTTCTCACACCACCACAGTGTACAGTAAGCACTTATAACATAGCTGAGGAGCGTTGGTTTTAGATGGAGATGCCATAATCACAAAAAAACAGTAGAAAATATGAACACCACGTCTGAATACCACTCGTTCCCTGTGTTTTTGTATACAATCTGACGTCACATCCATAATTGCGGCTACTTCCCTGTTCCCGCGAAGAAGTAAAGCTATATCTTCATTATCTGGTCAACTGGCTATTTCCAAGACGTAATATATGCACCATATTATTACTGCTACCTGCCATATTGCATTTCTAGATAATTTCCAGAACCGGAAGCATGTCAATTGTAATAGTGCAAACCAATTGAACGTACAGTGACTGTTTTGATATAGAAATACTAGTGTAAACCAATTGAACAGACGGTGACTGTTGAGTGCAAACATAGAGGATTTAGAATAAGATAGTGAGAATGCAGACAAAGACCGTTTCAGTGGGAATGATTCTGATAAGGACCCAGACCTGAGTTATTATATAAAGAAAATGCAAGGTCATCTAAGTGATGAGGAGGAACATGCATTGCCGGCGAGGAAACGCCCCCTCCCCCCCCCAAAAAAAAAATAAAAAAAAAGTTAATGTACAGCAACCGATACACAGTTGTTTGCATTGGACTAAGGAGGATGGGCGCAGGAGGGTTGATCCTAGGATCAACATCTCTTTTTAATCCTTACAATGCCTTCCTGTTTAAGGAGAAGACACTGCACAAAACGATGCAGAAGCATCTACAAATAAGGAACACTGCTCAAAGCCTCGAGAGAAGATCTTTCTAAAGCAGGTGTGGAGGATTAGGGAGGGATACTCAGTCGTGCGGGCAGGGGTTTATTTACGGTGCGAGGCACCGGTGACGAGGCGATGATACGACATGAGTACAACCAAAGGCCTGTAAACAAGGTTCACAAAGTATATTATGACTATAACTAAACTATAACTAACCATAACTATATTGCATATATAACAGTAATGACAAAATCGAAGAGTATCTGATATAACGTAAAAATATGTTCTTACCCAAGCTCGAGACCGGCACGAAGAAGTGGCTACAGTATGTGTGTACAGTAGCTAAGTCACCAGCTGAATGAATCACTACGTCAAGGTGACAAGAAAAGAAACCTTGTATCACAAATCTAAACCAACCACAACCCGAAACAAGATGACGTCAATAGTAACTATGCTGCTGTTCCCGACTACCACGGGTGATTAGTGGGATAGAAGCAGAAGTACCAACCCGCCTTCTTGTCCTTCTCGTGGAAGTCTTGATTGACAGAGAGGAGGCTGTAATTTCCTTAATAAGCAAGGATGCAGCGACTTCATACCTCATGTGTCAGAAGCTTCGTGCTTTCCCGCCTTTGTAGTGCTTACTTTGATTCTCCAAGAGGATTTAAGGTAGCTGGCAAAGAAAAAGGCAAGTGTAATAGAACTTTGGTGGCTTTTAAATCAAATCCACTCCGCTACTACTAGACTGCAGCTAGAGGTGGCCGAGGATTTGATGCAGGGGTACGTAGTAAGGTCTACGCACTGACGGGATAAACAGGGAGATTGCCTTAGAAATAATGCTCTGTGGTTAAACATCACTACGGACCCGAGAGCTTCCTCCGCACCATTTTGCTTGCCTTCGCATGCAGCATGCGGCCTTCAATAAGACGAGAAAGACCGAATTGGGGGCCTTGTAGCGGCTCTTAACTGTACATATGTAGCTGACTGATCTGCGGCTTGGTACACCCAGATAGCAGCTTCCCAACGGGGGATGCCCATGCAGTAGCCTGTATGTCGCATTCCTTCCGGTGGTGACACGGACGGCGGCGGGGGAGAAGTAGGCCGCAGTATGGATCCATCTGCCTGCGCACGGCCAAAAGAAGTTGCCCAAGAAAAAGGCAAGTCTAATAGAACTTGGGTGGCTGTCAAATTAAGTCCACTCCGGTACTACTGTACTGCAGCTGGCGGTGGTGGGGGTTTGATGCAGGGGTTAGTAGTAAGGTCTATTGAAGGGACGGGGAGTCAGGATGAATCTATACCCTGGGGTTAGACGTACTACGGACCCAAGAGCTCCTTGCGCACCATTTTTCTTGCCCTCGCATGCAGCATGCGGCCTTCATCCTCATTATTGAGCCTAGGAAAAATCGGTTGGTGTTTTGTAGGGGCTATAAACGCTTAAGCTGACTGATCTGGAAGTGCCTCATCCAGATACCAACTTCCCAACGAGGGATGCCCATGCAGTTGCAGCAGGGGCAGTTTGTTGACACAAACTGACGGATTGACTACCTGTATAGGGCATTCCTGCCTCTGGTGACACGGACGGCGGCGGAGGAGAAGCAGAAGGCTGTAGTATGGATCTGGCTGCGGCGGGCAAAGAACTTGGGAAAAACAAACAAACAAGACTAGATTGATACCAAGTGTTGGTGCTGCAAAATAGCAACTATATTAATTGATTCATAAACCC
>CM035211.1:3160189-3181212 GCA_020233015.1 Callinectes sapidus | reverse complement strand
TGGACCAGCAGGTGGTAACAATGTTAGACCAGCAGGCAGCGCAAATAAAGGAACTGGCGGCAGGATTCACACAGGTGAAGGCAGAGGCACGTCAGTTCACCATAGAACAATGTGACAGCCTGAAAAGCGAGGCGATGACTGAACTGAGGTACATGAGGGAGGAGGCACAGGCGGTGGAACAGACTGTTGTCGCTTGTAGGGAAGAGCTGGTGGCGTTGCAGATGACTGTGCAACAGCAGACCAGCAACCGCGGAGGGCAGGCCGTGGCAGAAGGTGGAGAGGGATCGGTGTGGGTCCCCATCACCTCGAAGTGGAGGCGTGGAAGCATCGAGTCGGAGCCCGCAGACGTGAGGGCTTGGTGTGGTGCGAGCCCGAGACCGGGGAGCGGTGAGCGCACCGACGCAGCCTCTCCGCCACCACACGGCCGGCGGACACCTGCTCCCGCTCTGACTCCCCCTCGCTCCCCACCGCCCCCCTTGGGCACGTCTGGCGGGACTGTGCGGAGGAAACCAGCCGAATTTGACGGACGGGTGGCCTGGGAGGCTTACCTGGCTCAGTTTGAGCTCCTGGCTGACGCTCAAGGCTGGGATGACGCTGAGCGGGCTCTGCAGCTTGTCTCCTGCCTGAGAGGACCAGCACTGGAGGTATTGGCCCACCTAGCACCACCGCAGCGCATGGTACACACGAGCGTGGTGGAGGCACTACAGAGGAAGTTTGGTAAACACCACCAAGCAGAAGTGTACCGGGCCAGCCTGAAAAGCAGGACGAGGAACCGGGGCGAGCCTCTCTCTCAGCTCGCCCAGGAGTTGGAGACGCTGGTCAGGCGGGCGTACCCAACGGCACCAGAGGACATGGTGGCCGTGTTGGCTCGCGACCACTTTGTGGATGCACTGCAGCAACGGCAGCTGCAGATCTACATAAAGCAGGCGCATCCATGTGATCTCCAGGAGGCGCTGGCGAGGGCCTTGGAGTTTGAGGCCTTCCTTCGCACTACAGGCGGCGCCCCGGGACCATCTGAACTGCGTTACTCAGAAGAGGTCACCGCCTTACCCCGTCACTTCCGGGCAAGAAGGGCTCAGGCGCGAGAAAATGCTCGCGGGAGGAAAGCGAGCCCTGAGCAGTTCAGAGGAGACTGCTGGGGGTGCGGCCAGCGGGGGCATAAGAAGAGCCAGTGTGGCAGCAGGCGGAGGACCCGTTCACTGGAGGAGCCACGTCGAATGGTTTTCAAGCCCTGCTGCTGGAACTGTGGCCGGTCCGACCATGTTACCAGTCAGTGCCAGCGGCCTAAGGATGTCGTGCAGGCGGGAAACTCGGCCAGGCTGGGCAACGGGGCTGCACCCCAGCCGGAGGTCCTGGGGCCCCACGGGGAATAAGGTGCCGCCTGACTGCGGCGCCCTCGGCTGTGCGAGTGTCTGGCACAGTGAACGGGCGCCCCGCCAGGCTGGTGGTGGACACAGGCTCGGAGCGGACCTTCGTCAGGGAGGACATGGTGGATGCACGTGGCGTGCCTGAAGCCACGCAGCTGTTGTGTGGTGTCACCGGCAAATGTACTACCATGAGAGGGCCTGTGTCAGTCAACATGAGCGTGGGAGATGTGATGGAGTGCCTGCCAGTCTTCATAGCTGACCTTGAGGACCCATGCTTGTTGGGACTGGACTACCTCACGCGGGTGGGAGCGTGCGTGGATCTCCGAGGGGGAAGGATGAGGGTACAGAACCAAGAGGTGCCCTTGATTCTCGGAGACGACGCTCAGGGCGTGAGAGGTGATAAGTCCGGGCATGTAACTTGTGAGGCGGCAGAAGAGGCACGGTGTATGCGGGTGAGAAGTGAACAGCCTGCATCCTCGCCTGATCATTCCACGCCTGTTACCTCCACCACCGTGGCCCCGCGTGAAGGGCCACGCCTTGGGGTTGTTGGGGAGAGGAGGATGGCGGAGGAGGCTCTACCTCCCCATTTTGTAGAGGACTTGGCGAGCAGGAGCGCAACTCACTTGTCAGAGGAACAGGCCAGGAAGATGCGTCAGACTCTGGCTCAGTATGCAGATGTATTCAGTAAGGGAGACATGGACCTGGGCTGCACGTCCTTGGTAAAGCACTCTATATTCACCAGGGACCACCCTCCCATCAAGCAGCCTCCGCGGCGGGTGGCTGGGGCTAAGAGGGAGGAGATGCAGCGTGAAGTGCAAGAGATGGACGCTGCAGGGCTGATTGAGAAGTCTGACAGTCCTTGGTGCTCCCCAGTGGTACTGGTGAACAAGAAAGACGGCTCGAGGAGGTTCTGTGTGGACTACCGTGCCCTCAACGCCGTGACAGTGGTGGAGGCGTATCCCCTGCCAAGGATAGATGACACATTGGACGCGCTGTCAGGAGTCCAGTGGTTCTCGACGCTGGACCTGAAGTCTGGGTACCACCAGGTGGAAGTGGAGGAGGAAGACAGGAAGAAGACTGCCTTCTCCTTTGGCCAGGGGCTGTGGCAGTTTAAGGGAATGCCCTTTGGGTTGTGCAACGCCCCGAGCTGTTTCGAGCGCTTGATGGAGCGGGTGCTCGAGGGGCTGCAGTGGAAAGCTGCCCTGGTATACCTAGATGATGTCCTGGTGTTCGGAGGTACCTTTGAGGAAGAGCTGAGCCGGCTGGAGGAAGTACTTCGTCGCTTGAGAGCGACCAACCTTAAACTGAGCCCTAAAAAGTGTACTTTCTTCCAGCATGAAGTGCCGTTCCTGGGTCACGTGGTGGGACGGAAGGGCGTTTACACGGATCCTCTGAAGGTGACCGCGGTGGCAGGCTGGCCGGTGCCCACTGACGTGACCGGGGTGAGGAGCTTCCTCGGTCTGTGCTCCTACTATAGGCGGTTCGTGCCTGGTTTTGCCACCATAGCAACCCCCTTGCACCCGCTTACCAGGAAGGGAGCACGCTTCCTGTGGGATGAAGCCTGCCAGAAGGCTTTCGAGGCACTGAAACAGGCTTTGGTGAACGCTCCAGTGCTGTCTTATCCTGACCCGAATCTTCCTTACCTGATGGATACTGATGCCAGTGCAGATGGCGTGGGTGCTGTACTGTCGCAGGTAAAGGAAGGGAAGGAGTGGGTGGTGGCATACTTCAGCACCAAGTTCTCCAAGCCCGAGAGGAATTACTATGTGACCCGTAAGGAGTTGGCTGCAGTGATGAAGAGCCTGGGCCACTTCCATCACTTCCTGTACGGAGCCAAGTTCACTATCCGGACTGATCACGCCGCCCTCCGCTGGCTGAGGACTCTGAGGGAGCCAGAGGGGCAGCTGGCAAGGTGGCTGGGAAAATTGGAGCAGTACAATTACCAGATTGTGCACCGGGCAGGAAAGCTGCACAGCAATGCTGACAGCCTTAGCCGCCGCCCCTGTGAGCCCGGTTGTGCTCACTGCTCCAGGAGGGAGCCTGTGGTGACGTGTAAGAGGCTGCAGGTTCGAGGGGGCCCCAAGGAAGCCAACGAGCAGTGGAAGAGAGACCAGCGAGATGACTCGGAGTTGGCTCCCGTGATTGCATGGCTGGAAGCAGGGGAAGAACGGCCTGGCTGGGGAAGCGTGTCACCGCAGAGTCCTGTGACGAAGTGCCTGATGGAGCAGTGGGAGACGTTGCGCCTGGAGGAGGGCGTGCTGCAGCGACGCTGGGTTGATACTGGTCGAGGAGAGGACCGCTGGCTGATTGTGGTGCCACGGGCTCGCAGGGAGGAGCGGCTGCGGGAAATGCACGAGGGATACACTGGCGGCCACTTGGGCCTCAAAAGGACACTGTGTCGACTGAAGCAGCGTGTCTACTGGGTCGGCCTTCGCAGGGACGTGCGAGACTGGTGCCGTACTTGCAAGGTGTGTGCTGCCAAGAAGGGCCCAGCCAGGAAGACGCGTGCTCCCCTGCAGCTGTACCAGGCTGGGGCGCCCATGCAGAGGATGGCAGTGGATATAGCTGGCCCTTTCCCTCGCACCCGAAGGGGCAACCGATTCATCTGTGTGGCCATGGACTACTTCACAAAGTGGCCAGAGGCCTGTGCATTGCCCAACCATGAAGCAGAGACGGTGGCAGAGTTCCTAGTCACGCAGGTGTTCACACGTTTTGGGGTGCCGGGAGAGCTACACTCGGACCAGGGGCGGGAGTTTGAATCCCGGGTTTTCAAGGAGTGCTGTTCCCTCCTTGGGGTGGACAAAACCCGCACCACGCCCCTTCATCCGCAAAGTGATGGAATGGTCGAGAGGTATAACGCCACACTGGTGGGACAGCTGGCGAGGTACTGTGAAGAGGGACAGCAAGACTGGGATGAGTGGCTGCCTTACATGTTGATGGCGTATCGGGCAGCGGAGCACGAGGCCACGCAGCACACGCCCTCTCGGCTCATGTTTGGGCGTGAGATTCGGCTCCCTGTTGACCTCGCCCTTGGAAGGCCCCCAGATGAAAGGCTGCCCACGGTACAGTCCCAGTATGCTGTGGCGCTTCAGCAGCGGTTGGAGGACACCAGGCAGCGGTTGAGCAGAAACTTGAAGCTGGCAGGGCACTCCATGTGGCAGCGGCATCAGCAGCGGGTTCGTGAGGCCGTGTTCTCACCAGGAGACCGGGTGTGGTTACACAATCCACGCAAAAAGAGAGGTCTGTCTCCTAAGCTGCAGAGGCAATGGGAAGGACCTTATACGGTGACTGAGGTCCTCTCAGCCGTCACATACCGCCTCGCACCACCTGGAGCTGGCCGGAAGTCTAAAGTGGTACATGTGGACCGTCTGTGGAGGTATGCTGGAGATGCCACTTTTTCCTGGGAGGGCCAGGATGGCGCTGTCCAAACTCCTCCCTCACCTGTGAGTGAGAACGGTGACGACCCTGCTCTAGACAGCGTGAGCCAGGGGGAAGGGAGCAGTGACAGAGGTGACAGAAGTGACAGTGGTGACAGTGATGGTGAGGTCCAAGGACAGGTGTTTGAGAATAATAGGCCTACCAGGGCCCGGAGGCCACCGCAGTGGTTAAGGGACTATGTAGAAATTTAGTTCTTGTGTAAATTTAGATGTAGAAGTGATTTATTTTTCTTTTATTCTGTTTAGTTCATTTTCTTTTGTAGGGAGTTGCGGACGGCCGGGTCGGCCTTTTTGCAAGAGGGGGGGTAGTGTTACGAACCCATGTATGGGGTGGGGGTAGCCGTGGCCGTGGGTATGTGTGTATGTATGTGCGTGGTGGGCGTGAGAGTAGACAAAGAAGCAACGGGTCTGGGACGGGAAGGAGAGAGAGGCCGGAGGAGCGACACAAGAGAGAAGGGGGCTTTTGACGATTCAGCAAATAGTTTCTGCCGCCGCCCGGCGACAGGCAGTGAGGGGAGAGAGCAGAGAGAGGAGAGAGTTGGGGCCCAGTGAGGAGGACAGAGGGAAGAGCTGCCTGGTTTCCCCTCGTTCCTGGACAGATATATTTTGACTGCCATGTAATAGTGCCTGTGCGTTGGCAGTGTGTGCGCCTGGACTGTGTGTGCCTAGTTGACATCGTGGAAGCCTGCTGGGAGGCCGTGATTGAGGTGTGAGGTGTGAGGAGGCCCGAGCTGCCGCCTTGCTGTGTCGTCTTGCTGAGCGCGCCTTTGTCATTGTGTGAGGCGTGTCACGGTCCCCCGTGTTACCTGTAGTGCTTGCTGAGTAAACTAGCCAAAGTGAATTCTGTGTGTTTGCTTTGTCCCCCATTTTGAGCTGCTATAGGTACACTTCGCTACACTTGCCCATCCGAACCGTGTGGAAGTTACGCAACCCCCCCTATGCCCTGTTGCCCTGCTTGTGCACCTGGGAGGCCTGTGTGAACCCTGTGGCCTGAGACGTGCTGCTGGGGGCAGAGAGAGGGTGTGAAGAAGAAGAAGAAACAGGGGGGGGGTGAACGTAACAGTACTATGTATGCTTTCTTTATTTCATTAGCTGTGCCTTTAACCCTTAGAGCTCCTGTGTAATCTAAACCTGTTATTTGAAAAGGATCAGACTTAGTTATTCTAAATGCAGGAAGTGGTAGTGAATGTACAGGAGAATAATGGCTCCCTTGATGTTTCTTACAGATCTTACATACCCTCAATACTTGTTTAGCGACTTGCCGCAATTTTGGGATCCACCATTTCTGTCGCATATAACTGACTGTGTGGTTCGTACCAAAATGATGATTTAACGCATAACATCTTTGAATTAAGAGTCGCGTAACATGATGTTTTCCAGATAGTAGGATAGGATCTTTTAACATATCTTGGAATGTGGCCAATTGCAATCTTCCCCTACATTTTATCACACCATGCTCCATGTACAGTCCCAATTGCAACATTAGATTTGTATAGAAGTTTTTATCATCTTTTTTCTTTAGTACTTTATATTCTTGAGGATAGGATTCTTTTTGCACCAATTTATACAGTTCAAATTCTGCTGCTCTTAGTTCTTTCACGTTCAACCTCGAGTTGGTGGTGACAGCCGAATCCGAGATCTTCGCGCTCAAGTTATTTTTAAAGCGAAGTATCCATGCTAATACTCGCATACCTTTATCATAGCTACCAAATCTTTCCCATTCCATTAATTTTATTGGCTGTGGATTTATTGTAAGTATTGTGGCCTTTTCAGAGCAGTTGTCAATTTTACCGAATTTCATATCCTCTGGCCACTTATCGCGATGGGGTAACCATTGAGGTCCATGCCACCACAATGAAGATTCTTTGAGATTTTCAGTAGGAATACCTCTTGTCAATTGATCTGCCGGATTATCCTTAGTAGACACATATCTTATATGATTTACTGGAATGAGTGTTTTAATTTCTTCTACTCTATTATTACATAGGCAGGTAATATTTTTTTACTTTGGATCCAATGAAGTGCCACCTGGCTATCGCACCACAAATGGATATTTTTGAAGAGTATAACACCATTATAGGCATCTTTCACAAATTTACTTAACCTAGCGGGCAACAGAACTGCTGTTAATTCTAATTTTGGGATAGTGACTGCTTTGATTGGTGCTACTTTAGCTTTGCCAATCACTAGATTACCAGATCCATTTACTATGTATACACAAGCACCATAAGCCATATTACTTGCATCTCCGAATACATGCATGTCTCCTTCCTGTATTAAGGTTAAAACACGAGGGATTGTTATTTTACTCGCCTTGTGGAGCTCGGCGGTATGGCCTTCCCATTCTGTATTCATTACCTCTGGCAGGGGCTGATCCCAATCAAGTTTTGCTTTCCAGAGGTTTTGTAGGAAGATACGGGCTTTGATGGTGACTGGTAGTAGTAAACCTAATGGGTCGAAGAGCTGTGATACCATACTCAGACATTTGCGTTTGGTCACCCTGCCTTGAATTTCTGTGCGTAGATTAAATGAGAGGGAGTCTGATTTAGGTTCCCAATACAATCCTAGTATTTTGACTGGTCCCTTTTCTCCAGCTATAACCCCGTCCAAGTGCAGTTGTTGTTCTAGCTGAGGGCTGTTAGTGGTCCATTCACGCAGGTACAGATTGGCTTTCTTGAAGAGTTTTTGCACTTGCCAATAATATGCTAGTAAATCTTCTTGATTAGCTGTACCTTGTAGGTTGTCAATATATAAACCCCGCTTTATATCATCTATCATCTCATTTGCTTCATCCAGATTATTTAAATGGTGTCTTATGGTTGCATTGCGAAGGAATTGAGAACATGTGGCTCCAAATAAAACTACTCTAAATCTGTAAATCAGAAAGTCTGATTCTGGATCTGAAGGATCTTTGGGCCATAAAAATCTTGTATAGTCTCGATCATCCTCATGCAATTGCACCATTAAGAACGCTTTTTCTATGTCCGAGATGAATGCATATTTTTGACATCTGAATCTCATTAACACTTGCGCTAGATCGGGTACTAAGCTGGGACCAGTATATAGACAATCATTTAAACTGAGAGATTTTGAATTTATCTTAGCAGAACAATCATACACTACTCTAATCGGTGTTGTATTACTTTCCTTTTTCACACCATGATGTGAGAGATAATGAATATCCTGATGGTTTGTTTCTTTCGGTACTAATTCAATAAAACCTCTTTTCTCCTGTTCTTTAATTACTTGAGTGTATTGACTACAAAATACAGGATTTTTTTCCAATGACCTTTGTAATCCTCTCAGTCTGCCCAACGCCAAACCAAAATTACTAGATAAATCTTCCTTATTATCTTTCCAAGGCAGACTGACCTTATACTGCCAAGGCAGACTGACCTTATACTGCCCAAGTACAGTATCATATGAGACTGAATCTTCAAATCTCTTCATTGTCACAGCAACATCTTTAGATATTTCATTAGGTAATATTCCTATATGATCTAGTTACCATAGTTTATTTAGATCATCAACGCATGGTGTGTGATCTATATTGCTTACATATTCATCTATAGGACTGGCTGCAACATTGAGAATAGTAACTACTTCTACCTGAGTTTTATCATTGTTTCTATCCTGGTATTTACCACTTAGAGCAAACCCACAGATAGTTGGAATGAGTATTACCTCTCCTTCCTTTTTGTACCCAGGATGTACTATATCATAATAATAGTCAGCTTCTATCAGTAAGCCTATTTCCTTTGTTGTTGTCACCTTAGGATCTGCTAACTTGTACCCCTTAATATTTATTTTTACAAGTTCTTTTTGCAAACCCCTACAAGCAATATGTCCAGGTACCTTGTCTATAACCACAGCATTCATCCTTTTTACTCTCCCCTTTTTAATATAACTCAAAGATACAATTTCATATGTTTTACTATCTTGAGTTTTGGTGAATCCTTCTAATTGTAAGGTTTCTTGTCTCACTTTAGAACACTGTAACGACGGTAGAGCTGACCGAAGTACAAATGTCCTTTGTGAGCATTGGTCAAGTAGAACCCGAACATTTATTACTTTGTCTTCCATACCCTTTAGTGGTAGCTGTAGGGTAGGAAGTATTACTTTGTGTTTCTTGGTGACAATGGAGAAACTTTGACTTCCTTCAGTATTATCCACCTTTTCTTTTTGTATCACCCTTTTGGGATCAGTACACAGAGCATTGTAATGTTTGTTGCCACAATTACGACAATTATTTATTTTGGGGTTTAAACATCCTTTGACTTCGTGATTTGCATCTAGACAACCCACACACAAGTTGAGTTGTTCAGCTCTTTTTACTTTACTCGCCCCTTGTGGGTATTTTTTACATTTATACCAAAGGTGGTTATTGCCTTGACACAATTTACACTGATATTTATTTACTTGTTTCTGATTGATTGTCATCGTGCTCGTAGTGAATGGTGTTTCTGCAAATTGAGCATAAGTTGCTCCCTCCATAAAGAATATCTCAGTCTGTAACCTTGACAGGATAGCATCGACATCCAGGATTTTATCATGCAAGTCACGTTTAATTTGCTCCTTGATGAAGCTAGGTAGTTTGTTTAGCAACATCACCGCACAAAATTCATTCCTGGACATATCCTGAGCCTCCACAGATTTATACAGACTCTCAAAGTCTCCATAGAAATGTTTAAGATATTCTATATTATTACGTGGAGTGTTCAACTGGCAAAGATGGGTTACAATGGCTAATTTGATTCGATCTATTTGTCCATAATGATCTATCAACAATTTTAGAGCAGGGGCATAATTGATTGATTCTAGTTTAAACCCAGCTAATAATTGCTTAGCTTCACCCTCTAGTTGTCCTCTTAAGTAAGTTAGTTTCTGAGCATCAGTCAATTCTGTATTTTTATCAACTGAGCAGGTGAATATATCCCAGAATCCCATCCATTGTGTGGGATCTCCGCTAAAGGTCGGCAGGGAAAGCTTGGGTAAATTGAATCCAGATTTATGAACTTTGGGAGCATCCCTGCTGTCATTTGTAATATCCAATTCCTATAAGTATTGCTGAATTATTTCCTCATATTCACCATCCTTCAGCACTAATGCTTCAATCTCTTCTGGTTTCACTAGATCGTATATTCTCTCATTTAGCACATTTATGCGATCACGTAACGCAATTATTTGATTTCTTTTGGCTCTTATTTCTGATCTGGTGGCTTTTGTCATAAATTGCTTTAAATTACGACCTGATGCAGTAATTCCACCTTTCGTTCCAGCCTTAATATTTCTCAACTTAATTAATTCCTCCATGATTTTAATTTACGTTAAGTTGCTATAAAAAAATAATCTAACAACCCACGTTCCGCTATCTAGCCTATCCTCCTTCCTTGTAAACTAGCCTATTACCAGCTTAGGCAAGGAAGACGCCATTTTAAAAGTCGTAGCAACACATGTACAAATTTAAAGTAGGAGGCTGATGCGTGAGCGATGCAGACATTACGTTAATTCTGTACATAGATGCGGCAAAATCAGACTAGGAGAATGAAGTGAGTGGAACCAGGATCCGGTTCGAAGGACCAATATGACGACTAACCTCCGATATCACCATAGAATTTCGCCAGCTTGCTCCCCGGTTGTTTGAATGCTGCCTTATACACAGCTATAACTGATCCCTAGTATATCTACTTTGAATTCATATAGTATAATAGGGACTTAGCGTGTATGTTATAGTTGTTGAGGCAGTCTGCGAGGTGCTGGCACTTAAAATTGTAGCTGTTGAAAGGATGGACTAGTGAAGGTGTTCTCTTCATGATGAAGGTCGTCTCTAATGTTTTCCACACGCTTCACTCCTAGCGTGATCTCACGCATGCGCGCTACGACTCATATGACTTGTAGTTATCCACACGATTGATGTAAATTCATTTTAAATTATGTGGATTTATTATTTTTACCTTAATTAATTTGGTTATATTAATAATTATTTACAATTAATAACGATACAAGCAAATAAAAAAATAGGATATTTAACAGCTGTAGAATTACATCTTTATCTACTGTCGGGATCATTAATATCAGTTTAGTCCCGACAGCCCCAGTTAAGTCTTAGTTATGTGCCCCATTCTATATTATGTATTTTACAATTTAAATCGAGTACTGTGCTACAAAAAAAAAACTCTACAGAACGTGTTTATCTGTAACATCAATAAGAGTTACAGAGAATAATGGTATGTTAAAGTTGTAAATTTGCCCTACTTGTCAGAATAGATATGATTAGATTAGTTTAATTTTGGTCTACTTGATGGACTAGGTTTGGTTAGGTTAGTTTGATTTTGGCCTATACTTGTTAGACTAGGTTTGGTTAGGTTAGGCTAATTTTGGCCTATACTTCTTGGACATGGTTTGGTTAGGTTAGTTTAATTTTGGCCTATACTTCTTAGACTACGTTTGGTTATGTTAGTTTAATTTTGGCCTATACTTCTTAGACTAGGTTTGGTTAGGTTGGTTTAGCTTCATTAATTTTTATTTGCTTGATGTTTTATTTGTTTCAAAGCTCACCAAACCTCTTCCTTTTGGCTGACAACCCATTACTAACTTCATTCATCATAGTCCTTACCTCTGCATCTTCACATGCTTCATGGCTGGATGGAGATCCTGACAGAAATCTATAATCATATAGAGGTCTACTTTTGGTAAGTTTCTATCATCAGCCTTAGTGAAGCCTGGTAGAAGTTGACCAACCTTCACATGCTGCTTGCTCTGCAAATTAAAGTACAACCTCAGTTACCAGCAGTATCTTATAATACCTAATAATATTTATAATATTTAATTTTCATAATATTTATTCTGAATAGTGTCTAATCCATCCATACATTATATTATCTGAGACCTTACAGCCCATAATTTCTCTAATAAGAGTCATTCTAGAGTTAGAGCACAAGTTCTTTAGCTTGGGGTACTCTCAAGACAAGGAGTGAATTTATGCAAATTTCACTCCTTTTGTAATATTTTAACATATTTCTCACACCACCACAGTGTACAGTAATCACTTATAACATAGCTGAGGAGCGTTGGTTTTAGATGGAGTTGCCATAATCACAAAAAAACAGTAGAAAATATGAACACCACGTCTGAATACCACTCGTTCCCTGTGTTTTTGTATACAATCTGACGTCACATCCATAATTGCGGCTACTTCCCTGTTCCCGCGAAGAAGTAAAGCTATATCTTCATTATCTGGTCAACTGGCTATTTCCAAGACGTAATATATGCACCATATTATTACTGCTACCTGCCATATTGCATTTCTAGATAATTTCCAGAACCGGAAGCATGTCAATTGTAATAGTGCAAACCAATTGAACGTACAGTGACTGTTTTGATATAGAAATACTAGTGTAAACCAATTGAACAGACGGTGACTGTTGAGTGCAAACATAGAGGATTTAGAATAAGATAGTGAGAATGCAGACAAAGACCGTTTCAGTGGGAATGATTCTGATAAGGACCCAGACCTGAGTTATTATATAAAGAAAATGCAAGGTCATCTAAGTGATGAGGAGGAACATGCATTGCCGGCGAGGAAACGCCCCCTCCCCCCCCCAAAAAAAAAATAAAAAAAAAGTTAATGTACAGCAACCGATACACAGTTGTTTGCATTGGACTAAGGAGGATGGGCGCAGGAGGGTTGATCCTAGGATCAACATCTCTTTTTAATCCTTACAATGCCTTCCTGTTTAGGGAGAAGACACTGCACAAAACGATGCAGAAGCATCTACAAATAAGGAACACTGCTCAAAGCCTCGAGAGAAGATCTTTCTAAAGCAGGTGTGGAGGATTAGGGAGGTATACTCAGTCGTGCGGGCAGGGGTTTATTTACGGTGCGAGGCACCGGTGACGAGGCGATGATACGACATGAGTACAACCAAAGGCCTGTAAACAAGGTTCACAAAGTATATTATGACTATAACTAAACTATAACTAAACATAACTATATTGCATATATAACAGTAATGACAAAATCGAAGAGTATCTGATATAACGTAAAAATATGTTCTTACCCAAGCTCGAGACCGTCACGAAGAAGTGGCTACAGTATGTGTGTACAGTAGCTAAGTCACCAGCTGAATGAATCACTACGTCAAGGTGACAAGAAAAGAAACCTTGTATCACAAATCTAAACCAACCACAACCCGAAACAAGATGACGTCAATAGTAACTATGCTGCTGTTCCCGACTACCACTGGTGATTAGTGGGATAGAAGCAGAAGTACCAACCCGCCTTCTTGTCCTTCTCGTGGAAGTCTTGATTGACAGAGAGGAGGCTGTAATTTCCTTAATAAGCAAGGATGCAGCGACTTCATACCTCATGTGTCAGAAGCTTCGTGCTTTCCCGCCTTTGTAGTGCTGACTTTGATTCTCCAAGAGGATTTAAGGTAGCTGGCAAAGAAAAAGGCAAGTGTAATAGAACTTTGGTGGCTTTTAAATCAAATCCACTCCGCTACTACTAGACTGCAGCTAGAGGTGGCCGAGGATTTGATGCAGGGGTACGTAGTAAGGTCTACGCACTGACGGGATAAACAGGGAGATTGCCTTAGAAATAATTCTCTGTGGTTAAACATCACTACGGACCCGAGAGCTTCCTCCGCACCATTTTGCTTGCCTTCGCATGCAGCATGCGGCCTTCAATAAGACGAGAAAGACCGAATTGGGGGCCTTGTAGCGGCTCTTAACTGTACATATGTAGCTGACTGATCTGCGGCTTGGTACACCCAGATAGCAGCTTCCCAACGGGGGATGCCCATGCAGTAGCCTGTATGTCGCATTCCTGCCGGTGGTGACACGGACGGCGGCGGGGGAGAAGGAGGCCGCAGTATGGATCGATCTGCCTGCGCACGGCCAAAAGAAGTTGCCCAAGAAAAAGGCAAGTCTAATAGAACTTGGGTGGCTGTCAAATTAAGTCCACTCCGGTACTACTATACTGCAGCTGGCGGTGGTGGGGGTTTGATGCAGGGGTTGGTAGTAAGGTCTATTGAAGGGACGGGGAGTCAGGATGAATCTATACCCTGGGGTTAGACGTACTACGGACCCGAGAGCTCCTTGCGCACCATTTTTCTTGCCCTCGCATGCAGCATGCGGCCTTCATCCTCATTATTGAGCCTAGGAAAAATCGGTTGGTGTTTTGTAGGGGCTATAAACGCTTAAGCTGACTGATCTGGAAGTGCCTCATCCAGATACCAACTTCCCAACGAGGGATGCCCATGCAGTTGCAGCAGGGGCAGTTTGTTGACACAAACTGACGGATTGACTACCTGTATAGGGCATTCCTGCCGCTGGTGACACGGACGGCGGCGGAGGAGAAGCAGAAGGCTGTAGTATGGATCTGGCTGCGGCGGGCAAAGAACTTGGGAAAAACAAACAAACAAGACTATATTGATACCAAGTGTTGGTGCTGCAAAATAGCAACTATATTAATTGATTCATAAACCCTAACTGACATGTGCTCGGTGATAGACCTGACCAGTCTCTCTATGGTTCCAAGGATGTGATGTGAATTATGCTAACAAATCAAAGCACATAAAAACTCTTGCAGCCGCAGTTCGTTGATACATAGTGGTTGGCTGCGTACCTAAGTTTTTTAAAGATGGTGAATCGGAGGCGATAGTAACAAGTCCTCCTTTCGAGGAAACTTGTTACATCTGGCTGGGGACCTGAGAGTTTAATTCCAATGGTTCCAAAACTCCCAGCCGAGAGAGAAGGACCTCCTCGTGGTTCCCACCGGGCAACGGTCTTTAAGCTATTGAGATGGATTAAACACCGGCTAACTCTTCTCTCTCGCACACCGGGTAAAGTAGTGGGCCTGCTTCTATAGCTAAAGCTTAAGCATTCCCGGTACATTTGTGCCACCCCATTTTAGGTTTTGGCACACGAAAAAAAAGTATTACTTCGATAACAAATTTATTTTTTATCTATTTGCAGAAGGGGATAAGGGAAGGCGCGAATTAATTGAATAGTGACTTGTGAAATTGTAATAGTGCAAACCAAATGAACAGACAGTAACTGTTTTGATATAGAATACCTAGTGTAAACCAACTGAACAGACAGTGACTTGTGAAATTGTAATAGTGCAAGCCAATTGAACAGAGAGTGACTGTTTTGATATAGAAATACTAGTGTAAACCAATTGAACAGACGGTGACTGTTGAGTGCAAACATAGAGGATTTCGAATATGATAGTGAGAATGCAGACAAAGACCTTTTCAGTGGAGATGATTATGATAAGGACCGAGACTTTGACCTGAGTTCTTATATAAAGAAAATGCAAGGTCATCTAAGTGATGAAGAGGAACATGCATTGCCGGCGAGGAAGCGCCCACCCCCCAAAAAAAGGGTTAATGTACAGCAACCGATACCCGGTTGTTCCCATTGGACTGAGGAGGATGTGCGCAGGAGGGTTGATCCTAGGATCAACATCTCTTCTCAAAGTAGTGATATTAATGAGGAAAAAGGGAAATAGCAGGAAAAAGAAATGGACAGTGATGAAGTGGCAGAGAATATGGAGGAAAATACAGACGAGGCTATGGAAAGTCATGGTGAGTATGATGAACTGGAAAAAAAAATGTGGCAGAGTTTTAACATATGCATTCCAATCAGCAGCTGGAAGCAATAAAATGGCCCTTCAAAAGAAAGTTGATCTAGCTCAGAAGACTCCAAAATACCAACTGATTTCGAAGCAGATTATTTCTAAAGAATTCATTCCTCGGAAAAAGAAATGTTTCTTCTTAAGAAGGAAATGGACAAAGAGGTGGCTGCCAATAAACGTTTTTGGAGAGTTACCAAAAAGAGTCTCCGAAAAGTTGACAAAAAAGTCTTCACGTGTGTCAGAAACGTGAAAACGAATGGTGGGCGCAAGGCATTATCCTGCCCCATGCCCTTTTGCCTGGCACAAGTCCATAATGTCTCAACCACAGAGAAACAGCAGGCCGTCATTGCAAGAGGGACAGGAAGAAGCAAGGATGGCAAACCCTGGCAGAAGACAAAAGTACTGCTCATTGTGCCAAAAAGCATTGAGCAAGGTGGACTCCTACTTAGTCCACTGCCATAAACTGAAGCGAGGAAGTGCTCGGTTCAGAGAAATCTTCCAGTCAGTAAGTACAACAGGCATTATTTTTTTCTTATTAACTGATTATTCGATGATAGCAACATGTTTGTGTTTACCTACACCAAAACTCTACCTATTTAAAAAAAAAAAAATTATTTATCCTGACAGTCTGTTCCTGTTGCGGGAGAGAAGAGAGCTGGAAACGTTATTTAAGCATCTTTGAATAAGGAACAGCACCCAAAGCGACAAGAGAAATAATTCATAAAGCAGTTCAACAAAAAATTGCATTAAACATCTCACGAACACTTCTGTTCTGGGTGCCAATTCCATCTCGATCACTTTAAGAGTAATCAAAGACTTCTACGTCATTCATTTAAAAAAAAAAGTGAACGATAAGTTTGATGGCAAATCCCTAATCAGAAAGTTTGTCACTTGGAGAAGCCAGCAGTTTCCTCAGACGAAGAGGAGATATCCTCTCAGGTAGTTATTGCTGCAAAATAATCATCGCATGCAAGAGAGTGCTTGGCTTTTTGAAAGACAGTTCAACTCCTGAAAACTGGTATGTCGACGAAAGGTTGGCCAGTGATGCAGAGGCTGTGTTAAGAAACCTACTGAGTAGGTACCAAAAGGTGGAAAAAGCGGAGAGGGTAGGTTCCCGTGAGTTCAAAGAGTCAAACATCCTCTCCAATGAAGAAATAAACCGAATTTTGATGTATCCAGGTGTCAAAAATGTTTTGGAAAAGGCAGCTGACAGCCTTGAAAAAGAAGAGCTTCGTCCAGTAACAAAATCTGGCTATAACAAACTGAGAGATAACCTCATAACGAGCCTTCTTGTGCGCTCTTTAAGAAGAGCACAACAGTTCCAAGAGTTCACAGTTGGTCAGGAGGGAACCGTTGTAAAAATTAGGAAGCACAAGACAATGAATTTGGTAGCGCAGAGGTTGTGCTTAACAGTGTAGAGGACAGGGCCATGAAGGCGTAAATGATGTATGCAAGGCCCATCATCACCGATTGCCAACTTGAATCTTGCCCAGTATTCCTCAGCTCCATTGCTACAGGAAATGAGTGCTGTGGAAAAATGCACATATCTAATGTGAAAGCAATATTGTGGAAATTGTCCCTCAAAGCTGGGGTCACCACTAGAATTGTAAACACGAGGATGATGAGGCGGTCAACCATATCATGTAAGAATAAGGATCCATCCTTCAAGCAAGAGCTTTCCCACCTCGCAGGCCACAGCTACGAGACAGCCAGGCGATACTATTCCGTTTATGACACCAGCGAGCAGTCAAAGAAGATTGTCTCTAAACTGGAGGAAAAGAGAGACTTACTTAACAGTCACTCGGAATTGAACATACATACCACTGTGCAAACCACTCCAACTCAATCTCCTTCTCAATTAACAGGGACACAGTGGCTTCCTGTCCTCTCCACGAACGGCGGAAATTGTGGACAATGAGGGGCTTTCAGAAACCCTAACTGAATTTGAACAGCGACCTGAATCTCCGTAAGTTTTTTTTTATTCTAAAATATCATCGATTACTACACGGAAATAATAATGCCAAACGCATATCGTCATGTGTCTTTTTTCTCTTTCTCAGACCCAAGGAAAGGAACATAGACGAAGTGATTGAGCAGGTCCTTCCTGACGGAGACTCTTTCCTTGCTCCTGAACCACCCTAGGATGTAAGGTATGTAATAATTTTCTATATGTAAATGTATCATTGTACGCTTCAAACACAGTAATTTGTTCTTATTTTTTAAACCTTTTTTGTTTTTCAACAGAGACAAGGAAACTGGTTCAGCTACTGCTATTTCCCCAACGAAGAGCGTGTTGTCATCTGTGAGCTCCTGCATTTTAACGGATGCATCAGACATTTCTATTGTAGAGGGGAGTGAAGAAGAGATGGAAGAGCTACCGCCACAAGAGTTTTATAAAATGGTAACAACGAAGCAAAATTTAGTGACAGGTAAAACTGGAGCAAAATTTTTCCGTTGGAAAAAGCTTCATAAGGAGTTAAAGAAAAAGCATCCATACTTTGAAAAACACACCACAGAACAAGTCAGAAGTAGATTTAAGTGCATAAGGTCACAGGTGAGATTGTCAAAGTAATGTTTGTGTAGTTCTCTTTTTTCTCCCACCTTAATCGGAGTTACAATAGAGCTACTGGCGAAGGTTCTCCGTTAACAAAACCTAATGAGTGTCAGAGGGAACCGCAAGGTCACTTGGAAGACCCTCGACTTAAGCAGAAATAAAACTGTGCAGAGACAGAAATCAGTGGTGAAGTGATTGTCTCTTAGGTAGGAGTAACAAGTCCTTTTCTCGAACGGGACTTGTTGTTGGCTGGGGACCTGAAAAGGTTCATTCCAAAGGTTCCAAAACGCCCAACCGAGAGGGAAGGACCTCCTTCTGGTTCCTGCCGGGCAACGGTGTTTAAGCTATTGACATGGCTCATAGATTAAACACCGCCCAACTCTTTCTCACACCGGGTAAAGCAGTGGGCCTGCTTCTATATCCAAAGCATAAGCATTCCCGGTACATTTGTGCCATCCCATTTTGAGTTGTTACACATGAAAAAAGGTTATTCATTCGATTTCAAATTATTTTTTCTTCTCTATACAAAGAAGGTCTGAATCAATTGAACAGACAGTGATTTGTGACATTGTAAGAGTGCAGACAAATTGAAGAAACAGTGACTGTTTGGAGATAGAAATAGTGTAAACCGATTGAAGACAGTGACTGTTGAGTGTAAACATGGAAGGTTTTGAGCATGCAGACCTTTTCAGTGAGGATGATTCTAATAAGGACCCAGACCGGAGTTCTTATATAAAGAAAAGGCACGGTCATCTAAGTGATAAGGTGGAAGATGCATTAGCGGTGAGGAAGCCCCCCCCTCCAAAAAAAAAAAAAAAAAAAAATGAGGTACAGCAATGCCTGGTTGTTCGCATTGGACTGAGGATGATGTACGCAAGTTGGCTGATCCTATGATTAGCATCTCTCCCCAAAGTAGTGACTGTGAGAAGAAAAAAAAAGAGAGAGCAGGAAGACGAGATGGACAATTATGAAGTGGAAGAGGATATGGATGAAAATATAGCTGAAGATATGGAAAGTGATCGTGACTATGCTGAATAAAAAAAGAAAAAGCAGTGAGTCAAAGTTCTAGCATATGCATTCCAATCAGCATGTGGAAAAAAAAAGGCACTTTAAAAGAAAATTGATCTAACCCAGAAGACTACTATACCAACTGATGTCGATACATATTATTCACATAGGATTAAATCCTTGTAGAACCAACTGTTTCGTCTTAAAGAGGAAATGGAAAAAGAGGTACCTGCCACTTAAAAAAAAAAAAATGGAGAGGTTCAGTAATAGTCTCCCAAAAAGTGGCAAAAAAGTCTTCACACGTGTCAGGGACATGAAAAGGGAAGGTGGGCGCAAGGCATTATCCTGCCCTTTTGCATGGCCCAGGACCTAAACATGAAGCGGCATCTCTCCTTTCTCCATAATGTCACAACCTCAGAGCAACAGCAGGCCGTCATTGCAAGACAGGAAAAAGAAAGCATGCCAAAAACTGACAGAAGGCAAAAGAACTGCTCATTGTGCAATAAAGCATTAAGCAGGGTGGACTCCCACTTATTCCATTGTTATAAACTGGTGAGAAAGTGCTTGCTTGAGAAAAAATTCCTAGTCAGTTAGTACAACAGGCATTACTTATTTATTTTTTTTTTTTTATTAACAGATTATTCGATGAAAGCAATATGCTTGTGTTTCCCTACACCCAAACTCTACCTATTTTTTTAATCCTTACAATGCCTTCCTGTTTAGGGAGAAGACACTGCACAAAACGATGCAGAAGCATCTACAAATAAGGAACACTGCTCAAAGCCTCGAGAGAAGATCTTTCTAAAGCAGGTGTGGAGGATTACGGAGGTACACTCAGTCGTGCGGGCAGGGGTTTATTTACGGTGCGAGGCACCGGTGACGAGGCAATGATACAATACGAGTACAACCAAAGGCCTGTAAACAAGGTTCACAAAGTGTACTATGACTATAACTAAACTATAATTAAACATATCTCTATAGCATATATAACAGTAATGACAAAATCGAAGAGTATCTGATATAACGTAAAAATATGTTCTTACCTAAGCTGGAGAAGAAGTAGCTACAGTATGTGTGTACAGTAACTAAGTCACCGGCTGAATTAATCACTACGTCAATGTGGCAAGAAAAGAAACCTTGTATCACAAATCTAAACCAACCACAACCCGAAACAAGATGACATCAATAGTAACTAGATGACGTCAATCAAAACAGGTAACTAGATGACGTCGATAATTACCAAACAATACATTGTGCAAAACAATACAAAAATACCTTAGAATATAATATATAATACAAAAAAAGCCCTACAATACTACACAGGTCACAGAAGTCTTCAGTAAACTGTAAAACACTTCTGTTCTGGGTGTCAATTCCATCTCCATAATTTTAAGAGTAATCGGAGATTTCATACAGCATTCATCTAAATAAGTGCATAATAGAATTGAGGGCAATTCACTAATCAAAATGTCTTTGTCACTTGGAGAAGCCAACAGCTTCCTCAGACGAAGAGGAAATAAATACCCTCTCAGGCGGTTATTGCTCCAAAATATTCATCGCATGCAAGATTAATATTTTGGGAAGACAGTTCAACTCTTGAACATTGGTATGTTTACCAAAGGCTGGCCAGTAAACCGGAAACTGTATCAAAATCCTACCGAGTAGATTCCAAAAGTCGGAAAAAGCGGAGAGAGCAACCTCTCGTGAGCTCAAAGAGTCAAACATCTTCTTCAGTGAAGAGATCAACCGAATTCTGACGTATACAGGTGTCAAGAATGTCATGGAAAAGGTGGTTGACAGCCTTGAAAAAGAAGAGCTTCATACAATAATAAAATTTGGCTAAGACAAACTGCGGAGCACCCTCATAACGAGCCTTGTTCTGCACTCTTTAAGAAGAGCACAAGAGTTAGCGGTGGGTGAATGGAATGAAAGGCTCACCATTCAGGAGAAAGCTGTAGTAAAAATTAGAAAGCACAAGTCTATGACTTTCGTTAGTACAGAAGTTTTGCTTAACA
>CM035211.1:3133552-3149666 GCA_020233015.1 Callinectes sapidus | reverse complement strand
AGCCTGGCGTGAGTAAGACTGGGGAGTATACAGGTTATTGTCCGCGTCCTCCGGTGATGGTGTTATTGCTCACGGGGGTAACTTGGTGTCACATGTCTCTACGCCTTTTCTTTTGCAGCCCGAACTGGTTGAATGTCTGTTATCTTTGATAATATACTCTGTTAAAAACATTGATCACGTTCTTTTTTTGTTCCCAGGGAAAAATATAAATCAACTCTGTCGGAGGGTGGGTAAGTCCCCTAGCCAAACAAAAACTCCCCAGCCCTTTAACAGGCACATCAAAAAAAACACTCTAGCAAATCCTGTAATTTTATTGATTCCATTTGTTATTTTTTCATTTGTTAATTATCAATAAAGAAATTTGTATTTTGTCTTTGCTGAATCTCATATAATTATTGAAATGGTACTAAACAAGTAATATAATGCACATTAAAAAAACCCTCATACGTAGAGTAATTAAAAGTTGCATTATTGTGAAAAGCTGTTAGAGCAAAAAAAAAATAAAAAAAAAAAAAAAAAAAAATCCAATGGATTGAAAACGTGTATTAATCCCACGCAATGTGATCTGATCTTTGAATCTTACAAATCTGATAGCTTTGTAATTCTGAAATGAAATGCTGTCATAGGGAGTCATAATTAACTGCCACAACCATGGCCTTCAGTGGCCACACACCCACCTCCTCCCAGACCATTAAATTTTGCTTCTGACCGTTCATGCCAGGTTCATGTTTCCTTCACTTTTGAATCCCCATTCTACTCAGTGTAAAGGGTGATGTTGCAGATTATATCAACAAGCTTCTTGATTCTTGGTTTTGTTTCACTTAAAGCACACCGTAGGTCATGCTTCACTTCAAGTCTGTTGCGATATTTCATTTTAATGTGGAGTAGTTGAGAGAATGCAGCCTCACAGGAATAAGTTGATGTAAATGTTAGGAGGTGGCGAAAAGCTAAGTCACATAAGTTTGGGTATGAAGGTGCCATTGATGACCAAAATACTGTTAGAGATTCAGTTTCAAACTTCATCTTAGCTCCTGAATCCTCCTGAAGTGTCAACAGCTCAGTTTGGCCATCCTCATTGTCATCAGGAATGCATGTCACTGGAGCAGTGAAGGGGGCCCTTACTAGCCGAGAAGTTAGGCTTTGGAAATCTGGGAAGTATCTTTTAAATTCCCCTTCCAAAGCTTCAAGATGTTGGTTGGGTAATCAAGTTCTGCGTAGCAGCATCACAGTCCTCTACAATTTCTGACACTGTCTCCAGCATTGCCAAATTTCCCATGAAAACTTTGCGTCTCCAATTCTCCATCTTACGAATGAAAGCTTTGATTTTGTCCACAAGATCGATTATCAAGCTTCCTTTCCCTTGGAGTTCCAGGTTCAGTGTGTTCAACTGCCTCAATATGTCAACAAGATAGGCTAGCCGTATTTCGAAGCTATCTGCAGACCATGCTGACAGCAAATCTTGCTTGTTCTGTATTCTGAGAAAGAGGCTGATCTCTTCTCTGAGCTCAAATACACGCTGAACTACATTTCCTTTTTATAGCCAGCAAACTGCTGTATGAATAGGAGAGTCTCATGAGCTGCACCCATATCTTGACAGAGTCTCTTGAAAAGGCGTGTGTTAAGAGCACTACATTTAACAAAGTTAACTGTCTTTATAATTGTATTCAAAGTGTCTTGTAATTCTGAGGGTAGCGTTTTTTATGCAAGAGCTTGCCTGTGGATCATGCAGTGAAGAGGGATAGCATTTGGTGCTTTTTGTATAACTCTTGTAACAAAACCTGACTAACCCCTACCGTGCCGCTGTCCTATATATAGGACGGCTCGTAAAGGCGTCTGAAATGCCGCCGTCTTATATATAGGACGGCAAAATAAAAAATTCATTGTGGGATAGATATGCGGTCAAATTTAGCGCCATTGTGACTGAGGCAAGCGAGGCAGTGTTGCCAGATTCCAAACACAAAATTATCGTACAGTGGCCTTAAAATTATGGAATTTCCACCAAAATTATCGTACATTTTATATATATATATATATATATATATATATATATATATATATATATATATATATATATATATATATATATATATGAGAGAGAGAGAGAGAGAGAGAGAGAGAGAGAGAGAGAGAGAGAGAGAGAGATGTATGAATTGATTTTACACAATATCATGTAATATTAAACATTTATTTTGATTGTTATTACCATAATACTCAACATAAATATTCTTTTATAAAAATGAGGTTCCTGATTCATTAGCTTACAATTTTTAAACATAAATAAGCTCCTTTGAAGAAATTATTACAATATTTCCCTAATATAAAAATAAATAATTATTATAATTATTAAACGTAAATATGCTCTTCTGCATAACTGGTTACAAAACTTCTCTAATATAAATTATTCATAATTCTTATAATTTCTTAATCGGACTCATCAATTGTACTACTATAGAGTTCCTTGCTCGTCATTCGAGAATACATTGCCTGTGATGGAGTAAAGTCTTTACAACAGGATCCTGTAGACTGTACGCATTCTGTTGCTAGCAGTGCCCCATTTACAGTTGCTGTCTTTAACTTATTTCTAGGTTTGGTTTTGAAGAGGTTGATCTTACTAAAAATCCTTTCACATTCAGCATTGGAATGAGGCAAGCTAAGAACAGAAAGTGCAAAATCTGCCAGATCCCTAAAGTCTGACTCTTGTTTTAACATTGTTGCCCAAAACTTATCACAATCCTCTGTCTTGCTGAAGACAGACTCATGAAACTGCAGTGGCAACATACGCCACTGATCATCTAATCTCTGCAACAGTGAGCTATCCTCTGGAGGTACAAGTAAAGGCAACTCATTAGCTAGTGGTATGAGAGACGGGACGGTCTTTCTGAACTCCCCCGATAAAGCATTACTGGGAGTTAGACAACTCAGCTTTGAGATGACAGGGTCACTGAAATTGTACCTTTTCTTAATCTCATAGCATGCCACAACAAGAAAGTTACGACAACGCTGGAAAAACTCCTGCAGTTGCGACTTTCTTTCAGTGATACTAGAGTTTTTCAGTCCCTGTAATACTGCTGCACCTAGATACATTTCTGTGTCTCTTAGTTGTCTGTCACTCCTGTTCGGGTCTATCAGACTAAGCTCTGTTTTCATTACATAGTCTCTCTTCATGAATGAAAGGAGAAGGTCTTTGAAAAGTAGGCTTACTTTCTCATGGAGTACAGTGATAACTGGCCTATCTGTCTGGAAGTATTTGTTGAAAGTGGTGAACTTAGGCAGAACCCAGTCTAGAAAGTAGTAGTACAGTTTCATGTAAGGGTCACATAGACTGTTGAAAATAAGCTCAGCAGAAACTAGCTTTTCTGATAACCACATATCTGAAAAGAACAACTTAAGAGCCTCCCACTGCTCCAAGAGCCTCTGTACTACAGTAGCTAATGATAGCCATCTAGTCTGTGATGGATGGAGGATCTTGTGTGGCTTCAGGGCTAGAAACATCTGGAATTGCACAAATTCACTTTGTCTCTTGCTACTACATTTGAAAAAATTGTAGATTTCCCTTGCTAAGTCCTCACACCTTCTTGGTAAAACTTTGCAAGCCTCACTTGCACATAAGTGAGCAGAGTGACACACACATTTGATCACGAAAAGACCTGGACATTCATTACGGAGGCGACTTGAAACTGAATTGTGGGCTCCCATCATGACACTACACCCATCAGCCCCAAACCCAATAATATTTTTCACTGGAATTTCATGCGCCTTAAAGGTCTGCATCATTCCATCATACAGGTTCTCAGCAGTAGCACCATCTCTGACATTTTCAGGGTCGTTTGTATTGTACACCTCACAGAGCTCCCAGAATTTACTATCAACACAGTCTCTGTCAGGATCAAAGAATCTTACCACAACACAAGATGTTTTAATGGAGCCAACATCAGTTGACTCATCAGAAAGTACACTGAACTTGCTTACTTTCAGTTTATTAGCAAGTTCTTCCTTATATGATTTGCCTATGACATTGGTTACAATTGCAGTAGCTTTTGTTCGTTTCATGCAAAACTCCTCAGCTACCTTGGGATTACTAAAGACATCTTTTAACACATCTGATAAGTGATCCATTAAATGAAAGGGGACATTGTGTGCAGCCAAAACTCCTGCAATCTTTATTTCAGCTCTAGCTACAAGATTTTTTGTGGTGTTTTCTGCTTTTTGAAAGAAAGTTGATACTGGTACCTGCTTTACTGTTGCATGCTTGAAATATGAGCAGTGTTTCTTCCCCTTGGCATGGTTCTTTATCACCGATAGCTCTGCAACCATCGTGACATTACAGAATCTACACCAAGCTTTATACGGGTCTGATGTTTCATTTATCCATGATTTGAAGGCAGGGTCTAGTTCCCACTCCTTCCTGTAGCGTTGCTTGCGGTGAGACACTGATCCAGAGGCAACAGGACCAGCGGGTGCCTGCATGTAGGTACATACGTGCTATTTAGCTGTCACAATACTGATAATGCTATCTCACTGTACACCCTCAAGCTACCTATAATATGAAAAATTTGTACCAAACTACTATGATTTTCAGATATGAAATTTCTACATTATTGTAAGTCAACAAGGCCCCTTTGTTTACGTTTGCCATAAAGATAGACAAGTGTACAATATGTGCTGATCCTCATTGACACCACTTATAATATTAGGATACTGATTGGTTAAAAAAAAAATATGAACCCACACACATACACACACACACAAGAAAAAAAAAAAAGCAACAACATAAGCAGTAACGAAACGAAGAAACACATGGCTCACCTTTCTCTTTTTTGGGGTTGTCACCTTTTCCACGTCATCACATTCTTCCTCCATGCTTTCTCCACGTAAGAGTCAGGAAGATACTCGGCTGCTCGACTGTACTGATTAGCACTGTCACTGAGTCACTGACTAAAACCTCCAAGTCAAGTTCACGAGCTGTCGCACTCGCTCCAATTCATGTACTGAACGCGTTCTCCCATCAGCAGAGATGCCTAGTGCCTATTATAATGATTCTTCTTCCACCCTTCTTCGTTTTTTTTTTTTTTTTTCAAAATTATAATGAGACAATGTGACAGTTAAAATGATGAATTTGGGTGTCCAGTCTCTTTATAAATCCTTGCTGCATCTCATTTTTATTTATAAAGTGATAATTATATATTATTTGTTGAAATCAGAAAATTATCGTACAAAACGTACGATAATAACAAACACTATCGTACATCGTACCAAAGGGTAAAATTATCGTACATGTACGATAATTATCGTACATATGGCAACACTGAAGCGAGGGCATTCTACTCAATGATGCACTACCCCAAACCCCCCTCCCTGTCTCCTGGTCCCCTCCCCCCCCACGGCCAGCCGCGCGTGTACCCTCTCTATCCTTTGTTTATCTTCAGTGCTGCGTGGGTGTGCTAATGGTCAAGATGTCACGTCGTCGATTTGTTCGTGGCAAGGAGCTTGTTTTTACTCCAGATTTTCCTCGTGTTTGGGAGGAAATGAACAGTGATTTTACTGATTCCGACCTAGATGATAGTGACGATGATCGTCTCTCTTTCTTTTCTATTTAAATATGTATTTTTTCTATTTTTTCTAGTTTTTCTCTTGAATTAACTCAAAATTCTTTCTCTAACATTCCTTCCTTCTTTCTTTTCTATTTATGTATTTGTTTTTGTTATTTTTTCTAGTTTTTCTCTTGAATTAACTCAAAATTCTTCCTCTAACATTTCGGTCGAATTTACCTGGAAGGAGTGTCGATAAGTACGTTTAGCGATATTTTTGGGGAATTTTAGCATGTTTTGGTCCAGAAAAAAAAATAAAAAATAAAATGAAAAAATGGCCGGCACAGGGGGCACAACGAGCCGAAAAATGGGTGGCATAGTAGGGGCTAAGATCCCAACATGGCTGGAGCCCCGTCTGTGCATATCCAACAGAGATTGCCCCAGTCAAGATCTTCAGATTCAAAGAATTCTGTAAGTTTCTGCATTACATCTTCACCTTTTGTAGATTGTTCAAGAGGCTGACAAAACAAGAATTCCTTCTTCAGATCCTCATCATGAACAAACCTTACAAAAGCCAGGATTTGTGAGCAGAACTGGACGTCTGTGGACTCATCAAGTTGAATACTGGATAATCCAGCTCTTTTAATTTCCTGTATCACCTTCTCTTTGATGTCATCCGATAGGTGGGAGATTCGGCGGTGCACTGTATTATTTGAGAGTGAAATAGTATTCTCCTTTTTAGCACTTTTCTCACTCAAAGCAAGCTTTACCATTGTTTTGGCACATGGCAAAATTAATTCCTCCCCAATTGTGTGAGGCTTCTTTTTCTTTGCTATTTCAAGGGATACAAGAAATGATGCCTCCACTACGGCAGCATTTTGTTGATGAAAGGAACCACTGGCATCAAGTCGGTGTCTCTTCATGTTCAATTCTTGTCGACTAAAGAAAGAACGATTTTTGCCTACATGTTGAGAATGCTTAGTTTCCAGACGTAATCTAAGCTTACTGGGCCTTAGTAATTCAGCTGTGAGTATTTTGTGATAAATCACACACTGAGGCCTCACTACACCTTTATCAGTGGTGCTTGTGAATCCAAAATCCAGTTAGTCGTCATCATAGTTGCGTTTCTTATTAGAAGCCATCACTGTAACTGCAATGCACAAACAAAAAACTGCTATTTCTAAAACCGCTAACATATGTCATCACCCATGATAAGAATAATAAAATGGTAAATATGAGGTTGAAAGGAAGTTAGATTTCACGTTACAAAAAAAGTTATAGAATGTGCATAAATACAGCAGATATTATTTACCTTCATAATATACTTCATGATGCAGGGCTTTCTTACCATTAAAGTGGTATTGATGTTGGATGAAGTTCATATAATACTGAAGTATTCACAGGTGGGATGAAACTGATTATATGGGGAGGCACACACGGTGATCAATGTTGCAACTGTGAATGTCCGGTTAACTGAATAATATGAACATTCTTGCTGATACGTAAGATTCAAGACCAGGTTATCATACAGAATACACAGCTTAGGAAGCCTTAGATTAGATTTTTGTTGAGTTAAAATTATCTTGCTTCCCTAATACATCCACATGTCTTGTTTATGTCAAGAATACAGAATCATATTTAAAAAAAGGGGGGGACGTATTACTCATGTGCCTGGCAGCAAGGCATTGCACAAACCTGTACTGAACCTGTAAGTTCCCTCCACTGGCTACCAACCCGATAAACTCCTTTGGTTTTATTTATGCATAGCCTCAGATTATGGCCTCCTACATTTTTCTATATGGCGCCCCAGGGGTTTGGGAACCATTGTCCTAATCCAAACTGTGATAAACCTACCCCTACCACTTTAGGATAAAATCCATGTGTATTGTACGTGCACTGGCTACTCTCATTTCATTGGGTGATAAAACTACCTCTTATCACTGCACAATGTAGATCAAGTCGTAATAAACCTACACTTTTCTCAACATATAAACACATACATATTGAAGGAATAAAATAAGTAAAGTAACCAACCAACTTAACAATTGAATAGATAATTAATATGGTAATATCGTCATTTTGTGTTTAATTAACTAATCATGGAGATATATAATTATGATTACCCAAAAGAATGGATTCATTGAATAATTAAATATGTGAGTAATAATTTATGTGTGAGCTGGAGAAAAGAACTTAAAACTAATATATTATAGAACGACAAAATACCACCACCACAACGACCAGCAGTACCACAAAGTAGGAAAGAGAAAATAACAATACCAAAAGATGAATGTCACACTGCGCGTCAACACACACACACCACACACCACACACACACACACACACAACAATACCAGAAGACGCATATCACACTGCCAGTCAACACACACACACACACACACACACACACACACACACACACACACACACACACACACACACACACAAACACAAAGTCAGATAAGAAACGATATTACCCAGATAAAGTTCACCATCTCAAACAGGCCAACAGCAGTCAGTGGTTCTACAAGGTAAATTCGCTGTGCGGTCTGCAAAAACTTTCAACCTCTCTCCCCTATACATTCCGAGATAGCGGCAGAGGAGATTAACGGTCACTTTACCGCTATCTGTCAAACACTTCCTCCCCTCAGCACCGCCTCTCTCCCTGCTTACATCCCTTCCCCTTCCACTCCCCACGCTGTCCACGAGGCTAATGTTGTCTCCAGGATTAGAATATGCAAATGTAAAAGAGCCACTACCCCAACGGACCTTCCCATCAAAATTTATAAAGATTTTGCTCTATAACTCGCCACTCCCCTCTGTTCTATTATCAATGCTTCCCTCTCTCAAAGTTCAGGTCCTGGTGACTGGAAAATTTCATGTCACGCCACTCCCAAAACAACAGACGTTCAGTCATTCATTGATCTCAGGCCAGTCGCTCTCACTTCCCATCCCCAGCCCTATTGTGAAGATTTTGTATTTCACTGGTCTTACTCCAAAATCATTGAACACATTGATGTACAACAATTTGGAAATATCAAGGTTACTTCTACCTCCATCTACCTACTAGTTAATTTTCTTGAATTCATACACAGCCACCTGGACAAACGCGACACCTCTCTTGCTCTCACTTTTGATGATTTCAGAAAAGCATTTGACCTTGTAGATCACACTTTTGTTATTAACAAGGACATTGATCTGGCACTTTACCCTGACCTGATAGCGTGGCTGGCTGATTTCCTCACTGGACCCCAGCAAGCCGTCCGTTATCAGGGGCTCTGTCTCCTCGCTTACCCAGCTGACCTCCGGGGTGCCCCAGGGGACCAAGATGGGTTCACTGTGTTTCCAAATGATGATAAACGACTCCTTAACTGACACCCCACATCGATGGAAGTACGTGAACGACTGCACCGTCGGCATCACCGTCAACAACAGGGTGCCAGACTACACGGCCCTGCAACACAAGCTGCTGGACAGACTACAGGCGTGGACGCAGGACAAAAGCGTCACCATCAACCACACCAAGGTCGTGGTGATGGACGTCTGCACGTCAAAAACAGCTGTACCACCCCCTCAGCTCCCCATCCGCCCCCACCCACTCCAGGTAGTTAACACCTTCAAGCTACTTGGCGTGGTCCTGGACGACCATTTTTCCTGGGGGCAGCACGTGGCCAGTGTGGTAAGAGCTGCATCTTATCGTCTCTACGTGTTGCGCAGGCTCAGGTCTCTCAAGTACACCAGCTGGAGAGAGTCCCGAAAAGGGCATGCAAGGTCATCCTTGGCCCTGCATATGTAGAGTAGAAGGCTGCCCCAACTATCCTGAGCCTGTTAATGCTGGTCGAGACATACCACCAAGCTCTCACCGTGTTCGGGACAGGCTTACTCAGGAGCCAACGTCACCGCCACGTCCTTCCACCAGACGTGCCGCCTCCCAGATGAAAAACGAGGCACGCTAACAAACTCGTGCTCTCGAAAGCCCCACGCACAGACAGATAAGGACAAAGGGCCATCCCCACCATCATCCGGGGCATAAACAATGCACAGTAGACCATAGTTACATAAGTCGTAGATTTAGGTAGTTTTTACTTCTAGTATAAGGTAACTTTTCCACCCTTCCCTGTACAAATTTTCGGTCCTTGGACTGCTTCATCAATAAACTGCTTATTATTATTATTAATGTTATTATTATTATTATTATAATTATAATAATAATAATAATAATTATTATTATTATTATTATTATTATTATTATTATTATTGTTATTATTATTATTATTATTATTATTATTATTATTATTATTATTATTATTATTATTATTATTATTTTTATTATTATATTATTAATATATATTATTATTATTATTATTATTATTATTATTATTATTATTATTATTATTATTATTATTATTATTATTATTATTATTATCATTATTATTACACACACATACACACACACACTCTTTCTTGTATATTTTACTCACTTATCGTTCTCCAATTCCCATTCCTCTATTTCTTTATAATCTCTGTTACTGATCAAACACACACACACACACGCAAACGCACAGGCACACGCACGCACGCACACACACACACACACACACACACACACACACACACACACACACACACACACTTCTAGTCGTCTCTCTACCCTACTATATCGAAATGGAAATCGATATTGTCTTTCAATAAACTTGTAATGAATATGTCCTTCTAAGATGTCACTTGATATAATTGTACCGTTTATGATTTTCATTTCTTACGTGTTAATAATTCGACGTTTCCACATTACTTATATCAATGTATAATCATTCAAGGACAAATAATAAAGTAAAAGGAGGGCTTTAGATATTTGGGAAGTATTGTTACAGAAAATGCAGATTCTGACAAAAAGATATATAAAAAAAGAGAATAAATCCAGCATTCGGAAGAAAAAAAATTAAAGAAGATATTGACGAATATTAACATGAACATATAATTAAGAGGACGAATCCACACATGATACGTATGGTCAACATCAATGTATGGTTTTGAGGTCCGGACGATAAAGAATATGATGAAAACTCTTGGAACAGTGAAAAAGTGACTCCTACAACGAATTCGCTGGATTGTGAGAAGAGAACACTGGTAAGACAGTTCAAATTCGCAGACCACATTTTGAGAGAACATGGACCACACACTGCCTATTGGGAACAGTGGAAAACATTTTGAAACACTTTGAAACACTAATATTCTTGCTATTAACACTACATCATTTACAATTAATTTATAATGTAAAAGAGCAAGAACGCCATGTTAAAGCTTTAAACTTTTAAGGCAACAGAAAGGTTGTTATTTATGTATCTTAAAGGACACAAAACAAGAAAAGGAGTACTCAATTAACCGAAACAAGAGAGGGACAACTATGTACATAGAGTGATGAAAGTAGAATTTTTATGATAACAATCATAATAATAATAAGATAAATAAAGATAATTATAATAATAATAATAATAATAATAATAATAATAATAATAATAATAATAATAACAATGACCAATATAAAACGAAGTGAAGTGCAGTGAAGTGCAGTGAATTGAAGTGCAGTGCAGTGCAGTGTCGAGTTGTGTTAGTGTTTCAGTGTTGTGTTTGTGACAGTGTTGTGCTTGCTGTGTGCTGTGTGACGTGCCTGAGCACCGTAGGGCCTTGCCCTATGGTACAAGGATGGCTGTCCCTCGCCCCCCTGATCGGACATTAAGGTACCGAATAAAAACCGCCAATCTCCCGAACGACCTCAGCAACGCCTTCTTTTCACGATCGCAGATCGCTCACACAAAATGCTTTAAGTCAGGACCCTTCATCATCGTTGGCCTAGCCAGCGATGCAGATCGCGATAATCACATGTCTCCAACGGTAACAGAAGCTTTGAAACTCCTCGGCTTTGAGCTTATCGAAGGACAAGCACAGATCTCAGCCAGGACAATTCTCGCCAGAAAAATAGATGAATACCTCCTAAAGAAGACCTCCGAAGATCTCCGTACAGAAATTGAAGCTAAGAACAATGTGGCAATCGATGACCTTCGCGTTATCGCAAAAGCCCACATGTTGAAGATCCGATTCCGCACACGCCAAGAAGCCCAGACAACCACCCAAAAAGGTATGAAACTTTTTTCACAAATAATCCCACACTACAACACAAACATAGAACAGTACCTTCCAGTCACACAATGTTACAAATGCTATAAGTTCACCCACCGTACCAACCAATGCAAGGAGAGCGATCTCACTTGCTCCAAATGCGCGGCAAAAGGACACGGCTACCAACACTGCCAAGTCACCACCCTCAAATGCATTAACTGCAATGGGGACCACCCGGCAGTATCCTTCAGATGCCAGGTGAAGAAAAATGCACAGCAACAACAAAACTCCAACACACACACAACACAAACAAACAATTCCTACGCAAAAGCCGCCACTCCCTCCACCCCTACGCCCACAGCACCACCTTCACCTCCAACGCAAAACACCACCACTACCACTACCAATACCACAGACAAACAATTCCTAACAAATTTCATTATTAAATATTCCATCGAGATTTCTGGCGGCGACCTCCAAAAACAGGCCGAGGTAATGAACACTCTACTTCTCCAAAATAACTGCCCGACAATTTCATTCCCACCAAACTTCTTTCAACAACACCAACAACACTTCCAGAAAACACATGAACAACACAAACAAACACAAGAAAACACCCACACAGCCAAAACCTCCACTCTTCCTCCTGTCCACAACTCACCTGTGAGCGTGGCCAGCAGCGACGACGAAACCGGTGACCTCGTCATCGATGACGACACAACCACCGGTGAGGAAGCAGCCTCTGGGGGAACACAGCCCCTTAGCCCCTGTTCCTCTCCTACTACATCCAACACCACAGTAACCACACTCCATGGCTCAACAGTAGTTAAGCGACATTTATTGCCAAACCCAGACACTCCACACCAAAGACAAACACGCAACACTAGTAAGAAAACAGTTAAAATATGATCACACTTGTACAATTAAACTGTCGCGGCTACTGGAATAACAGACACCTTATTTCAGAAGCCATACGCTCTATCGATCCAGACATTGTTCTCCTCACCCACACAGGTCTACCCCCTAAACCCATAAAACTGTACGGATACAACACCAGATACACAACAGGAACTCTCCATGATGGCGTAGCTATCATGGTAAAAAACACTCTAAGACACACACACATTACAGATTGGCCCTCAGCTCACTTTCTGGCAACAAAGATACACACCCAACATGGACCCCTTCTTGTTGCCACGACATACTGTAGACCCAACACTGGGCTCCCCCTCACAAGTCTTAACACCCTTTTCAATCACACCAACATACCAGTCTATATCTTGGCTGATCTCAATGCAAAACACACAGCCTTCAGGCACAACAACAGCAACAGACACGGACAGGAACTCCTACAACTAACACAAATAAAACGTCTCCGTTTCCTTGGACCAGATTTTCCAACCTGCTTCACTCACAATGGAACAGGAAGACCAGACCTCATCCTCTCTAACCGACAGACCTTACCCTTCCACCACCATATCTCCCATGGCCCGCTTTGCGGCTCAGACCACCTTCCAGTTATCCTTAAAATATCCTCCAACCCAATACCAATCCCTTCCCCACCCACCCCTGACTACTACTTGACAAACTGGGACGACTTCAAAAACACACTTACAAACATGCACCGACCAGTACATCTCGACGGGAAAGACTACACAGAAATAGACAATGCCCTCGAGCGACTACAAGACGACATACTCACAGCAGCCGACAGACACACACCAAAACGACAGCACAAAATACACCTAGACTTCAGACCCTCTATACGTACACAACGACTACTAACCTGCTACAGAACACGTTTCCTGACAAACATGAACAACCACTTACCAATCTTCCGAGACTTACACATTCTTCGCCGACACATTATTAACAGTCTTCAAGACCATCACAACGCCCACTGGAAAAGTCTAGTCTCCCGTCTACACGGAACCCGCTGCCGCAATCCCACTCAGTTCTGGCGGATGATCCACAGACTGAGGGGATGCCAGCGGGAGCGCTTTGACTACCTTGCAGTGGACGGAGTGCGCATCACTGACCCAGCACAGGTGACTGACGTCTTTCGACAGCACTGGACTGACACCTTTCAGACCCACCCTCTTCCCCAACACGAGCCCAGTGTCACACACATAACCTACATCACAGAACACATACAGCAAAACCATGAAGACGTAACACCACACAACAACATTCAACTAACACGCCTGGACCCACACCAATACCTTATTTCACCCATTGAGGAGGAGGATGCCTCGAGGTTGCTCAGGCACACCCCACGACGCGCCCCTGGCCCATCAGGCATAAACTGGCATATGGTCAGGAACTTACCCCCCGAGACCATATGTAACCTGACAAAGATCTTCAATGCTTCACTTGCTTCCGGGTACTTTCCAAAATTTTTCAAAAAATCTAACATCCCTCTTATCCCCAAACCCGGAAAAGACCCACCCCTCCCAGAAAGCTACCGCCCCATAAGCTTGTTGGAAGTTCTCGGCAAGACCTTTGAAAGAACTATTAACCAGCGGTTGAGGGCACACCTCGACAGCGAAGAGCTACTGTCGCCCCAGCAGTTCGGGTTTCGCAGTGGCGCTTCGACCGAGGATGCCCTCAACAGCATAATATCCTATCTTAATTCTAATAAACTGTACACTAAAACAGCCCTGGTGACAAAAGACGTTAAAAAAGCTTTCGACACTGTCTGGCACATTGGCTTAAAATACAAAATTCGTACAAACTCCAACCTCCCTCCCCTTATTCAAAAACTTTTATGCAACTTCCTGGACGACAGACAGGCCAGGATTCGCCACCAGGGCACACTATCGGCACCCTTTGCCCCTCAGGCAGGTGTCCCCCAAGGTTCGGTACTCTCCCCAACCCTCTACAACATGTACACAGCCGACCTGCCTTCCCCACTTCACAATGACTCGTTAACAATTCAGTACGCAGATGATGTAACACAATTGGCCCGCGCCAGAATGTTAGATCATCTGACAGACAAAATTCAACGATAACTGACAAGAACAAGCTTATGGGAGCTACAGTGGCGTATAATTTCAAACCCAGAAAAATCTAAGGTGACATACTTCAACAAAAAGTCTGCCGCACCCCGGCAGATATCACTGTACCCAAACTTTCCAAACCCCGTTCCCATACCAATAAGCAATACAAACAAAGTTCTTGGCCTCACCATTGATAAGCACCTTAGATTTAACATACACATCAACCAAAAAGCAGCCATACCATCTCGGGCCCTGAGCAACCTGGAGAGATTCCGCGACAGCAACACAAAAACTAAACTACACCTCTACAAAGCTTTCATCCTTCCACTACTAACTTACTGTCCCCTTGCCCTGTCTCTCTCTGCTCCTACTAACCTCCTTAAGCTTCAGAGAATCCAGAACCGAGCCATTCGTTTCGCCCTTGGGACGAAGTGGTTCGACTTCAGGACCGCTCTTTCCACCCATGAGGAGGCCAATATCCCCCCTATTAACATAACCCTCCACAACAGAACCCAAAAACAACTAACCCTATTCCACGTCAAACACCCACACACCTACAACCTAATAAACAACCTGCCCCGACCTTACCGCCACCTTCCTCACACCAACCTCCTTGACCCCCCAGACGAGCCCCCTGACCCTGTCTTCAGATAATGGAATCCTCCCTTCTTTCCATACTTTCCGTCTCCCTTTCCCTCCTTTTCTACCCAGCACCCGTACCACTCAAGGTGTCTGAGTGGCATCACCGTCGCTAACCCAATCGGGGGACATACCCGTGTGTCAACGCCTAGTGGTTTTTTCATATTTTTTGTCTTATGGCTTTGTACTCATATTTTTGTTTTTATACATTATTTTTCTGTCTCGCAGCCTAGGTACTAAGGGGGCACCGGACTGTTGCTGGATCGGGGGTGCGACAAACAACACCCACATTCTCATACCTTACCCCCATCTGAGGTAGTGCGCCCGCGTGTCAACACCCAGTGGTTTTTGTTCGTTTTTTTTGTCTTATGGCTTTGTACTCATATTTTTGTTTTTGTATATTATTTTTCTGTCTCGCAGCCTGGGTTTTAAGGGGGCACCGGACACTTTCCAAAGGGGGGGTCAGCACTACCACATCCCTTCCACCTGTCGACACGGCCATGGGGCCCACGGGCGTCGGCATGACGTTCCGTTAGAGGCACCCCCCCGATGTCTGTCAAGGAGCGGCCAGTACTGATGGTGGGGCGGGGCTCTGGAATCACGTGCAGAGATTCCCATTCATCCCCCCCACAGAGGTAGTTGGGTGTGGTCAGGGCTAGACAGGAACACATCCGCACTCCTCCCAGCTGTCGGCATGGCCATGGGGCCCGCGGGCGCCGATTTGGCGTTCCACTCGAGGTACCCCCCCATGTCTGTCAAGGAGAAGCCAGGACTGATGACGTGGCGGGACTCTGGAAGCAACCATGCAGAGAACCCCACTCACATCCCCCC
>CM035211.1:3092086-3133452 GCA_020233015.1 Callinectes sapidus | reverse complement strand
AACTCAAAATTCTTTCTCTATTATTTCGTCTAGTCACTTCTAATCAATTCTATTCAACTGTTGAATTTCTTTCCTTCCTTCCTTCCTTCTTTCTTTCTTTCTTTTCTATTTATATATTTATTTTTTGTTTTTTTTTCTAGTTTTCTCTTGAATTAACTCAAAATTCTTTCTCTGACATTTCGTCTAGTTACATTTAATTCATTCTATTCAACTGTTGAATTTCTTTCCTTCCTTCCTTCCTTCTTTCTTTCTTTCTTTTCTATTTATATATTTATTTTTGTTATTTTTTCTAGTTTTTCTCTTGAATTAACTCAAAATTCTTTCTCTAACATTTCGTCTAGTCACTTCTAATTCATTTTATTCAACTGTTGAATTTCTTTCCTTCATTCCTTCCTTCTTTCTTTCTTTCTTTTCTATTTATATATTTATTTTTGTTATTTTTTCTAGTTTTTCTCTTGAATTAACTCAAAATTCTTTCTCTAACATTTCCTCTAGTCACTTCTAATTGATTCTGTTCAACTGTTGAATTTCTTTCCTTCCTTCATTCCTTCTTTCTTTCTTTCTTTTCTATTTATATATTTATTTTTGTTATTTTATCTAGTTTTTCTCTTGAATTAACTCAAAATTTTCTCTAGCATTTCGTCTAGTCACTTCTAATTCATTCTATTCAACTGTTGAATTTCTTTCCTTCCTTCCTTCCTTCTTTCTTTCTTTCTTTTCTATTTATATATTTATTTTTGTTATTGAAAAGACTCTGCATTTATGGCGTTTTTCCCATTCCAGTGGCGTATTAAGACGATTTCTACCGGAAAAAAACGTCTGTTTAAAGTGACTAGTGAGATTTATTTTTCCATTGTTCATTTGTATTGGTTGCATCACCTGCCTACTTGATTTCTTAGCGCATATAGTTTGTGAATAGCAAATTAGCAAGATTGAACTACTGGTCGTTCCAGGCCGTGACGTCTGCGTTCCTGCCACACGTCAGCAAGTGAGGGTGGCAGGGCCATCAGCTGTCTGTCTGTCTTGGCTCAGTCTGTTGTGGGGTGAGGTGGGGTGAGCAGGTCTTATCCTATTGAAAAGCCTCTGGATTTATGGCGTTTTAACATTCCAGTGGCGTATTAAGACGATTTCTATCGGAAAAATCGTCTTTTTTTAAGTGACTAGTGAGATAACACGACTGTTTTAGCATTCTAGTGACATATTAAGACGATTTCTACGGTGACTAGCAGGATTTCACGAGTGCTTTTAAGGACAAAATAAGTGTTCAAGTCATCTTAATACTGGACTAAAGCCGCAAGATGGAATCACAGGGGCTGCTGGGCTACGTTATCAAGGTGACTGCAATCGCTGTGACACAAGCATCACGGTGCCAGTGTTTATTTAGGGCAGTCACTCGTATGTGGGAGGTATAACCCCCCACCTCAGACCCCGGCCCCATCTGTGCTTCTCATTTCATCGGTCATTTTCAGCCTTATCTCTCATTATTATAGGCTCATCTTGCCACAGTATGCAGCCATGGTAGTAAGCTTTCATATTAGCCATTCAGACATAGCTTTCGTGGTCAAGTTTAAGTTTAGTGTAGGTTCAAGAGAGATATTAGGGGGGGTTCGGGAGGGTTTCACGGGCCCACGCCGCCGCCTCCGCCGCCGCCGCCGCCGCCGCCCGCGGCCGCCCGCTATCCAGCTCATATTTAAGGATATCTTCATCTATGCCTGGACTATTTATTTGGGCTCAACGGTAAAATTTAATGCTTTCTATGAGTACTGTGGGCTGTTTTGAATGTCTACCACGCGTGTGTGGGCTGGAGATAGCTTTGGTTGGCGTTATGATGATCGTAAATAAGGGCGGCTTTTTGCGCCAAAATAATTGGAACGCCCAAGACCATTTTTTATTTGAGGCAGTATCAGGTTCTTATTAATTGCCGAATATAGTCCATATCAAACTATGTTTTGTGCGTAAAGCTCAGTGAAATCATTGGAGGTTAAAAGTGTTTGCTAGCGGTGTTTAAAGTTGCATTAATTATCTATTTATCAGCCTGTAAATGATTTACTTCTGCCTCTAGATCACTCTGAAGTGTTAAGAATAACTAGAAGGAATTATTCAAGTACTTTGAAGTGGTTTTTGGTTCCTTTGAAGTGATAGTGAGTGAGTATTTAATGAGTTTTAAAAAGGGTCATATTTTTATAAAATACTCTTTTTCTAGTGGGAGTTCTTTACGATTACTGTTGTTTGGAGTTTATTTATGCTTTGGGAATTAGTTAGAGTATTTATGCAGCCGGAATATGTCCATATTTTTGTTCTAAAAGCGTTTTTTCAAAAGGTCATTTTTAAAATGGTCTCCCCTAAAATACGTACGTAAATATAGACAGTCAACATAGAGCACGGAGCCAGGCTGTGACGTCATCAGCCGTGACGTCACAATGATGGCCGCCTGCTGCAGCCTTCTCTTCCTGACTCTTATCTTCAACATATATTACGATTTACTGTGTTTACCGTGTGTGTGCGTGCGTCTGTGCGTGCGTGAGCGTGTGTGTGTGTGTGTGTGTGTGTGTGTGTCTGTGTGCTTGATCAATAGGCAGGGGATTGATAATACGTAGAAATCTCTAGGTATATTGATGTTTGCTACAGGACCTGCCACCTACAGATCTGGTACCTTGTTGCATCATCATCTTCGTTTCATTTCTTGTGTTGTAACCGAATCAGCTGTTTTTGTGAATGTATTTAACGGATGAACATTATTAATTTGCGTCTCCTCTCTCCCCAGCACTTCCTCCACCGCCTCTGCTATTCCCAGTGACTAGCCAGTTGGTGCCTCTTGATGTCTGCTGGGCCGTGTGAGACAGCCAAGGACACAAGGTAAACTACTTGTTGCCTTGTTTATTTGTCAATGATTACGTTCTTTTTACTGTCTGACACCTGATTTCCCTAAGGTTTGAGAGTAAAGTTGTTATTATTAACAGGACTCAACTTTCCTTGTACCCAGATGTTTATCTCTCTCTCTCTCTCTCTCTCTCTCTCTCTCTCTCTCTCTCTCTCTCTCTCTCTCTCTCTCTCTCTCTCTCTCTCTCTCTGAACATCCTCGCTCTGTCCTTCCTATACTACTGTACTTCTCTCCTCATTGAACTCTTGTCACATCTAATCTCTTGTTCCAACTCATTCTGTGCGAGATTTTTTCATCAACAGGACTCGGGGAAGAGAAGGAGAGGAGTGGCGAGATGACAAGAAGAAGAATAGGAGAAGAAAGTATAAGCAGTAATGAATATGTGACTCAGACGTTTATGGTTGTCAACACATGCAAAATTCTTACCACTGAGCCATGAGGTGTGTGTGTGTGTGTGTGTGTGTGTGTGTGTGTGTGTGTGTGTGTGCTGGAGGGGCGGGAAGAGTCGGGACAGGGACACGACACAGCCGCCTCACTGTCCTGTGTCCTGCTTATCAGTCAGCAGTCACTACCTGTCCTGTCCTGTCCTGATCTGATGATGACTTGTTGATTGTTATATCATATTGTCAAACTAAAGATGACTGATTCACAAGACAGACCTTTAGTAATCCAGCACCACTCTGGAACTCACTACTTGCTTTTGCATTTCATCTTCCTATAACCTCAAATCGTTTGTTAAGACGGCGATTTTTTCCACACATTTATCCTTTTTGACTATATCTCTCGGTCTCTCTCTCTCTTGGATTGTGGTGTTCATGATCCACGCCCAAGACAACGACACCTTCTTCACCTCGGACAACAATTACCTCACTGTGCATGACGTGGTGGAGTGTTTCAACAATAGAGAGTGTCCAATTCTGAAAGGCAAACCCAAAATCTTCATATTCCAGTTCTGTAGGTAGGTAATCATCCCACGGTATATTTTACGTTGGAATTAAATGTTTCAAATGTTCCAAATGTTATGTATGAGTGTTAATATGATGCAAATATGTGTGTGTGTGTGTGTGTGTGTGTGTGTGTGTAAATATAATGAAGTATAATTTGTCTTCCTATTAAACATTGCTTGAATTTCCTCCATGTGTCATTCCAGTTACTGTTGTTGTTGTTCTTGTGTTTGTTTTGCCTTGGTGCGATTGTACCACCACCACCACCACCACTACTACTACTACTACGTACAAAACCTGGGTCAGCTGTTCAGCCAGAAGGGATATGAGCCTTCCTACCACATTAACATGACCGAATGGGTGGGTGTGACATGCTTAGGTGTAACGGAACAATAGATCTGCTGGCTTTCACACAAACAGTAATGAAAAGCAAATCAAGCTGACAAGGAAATTCTGTGTCTTGTTTCTGTCTGTCCCCAACACACCCATCATACCCAGATGATGCCACACACTCGAACATACACCATGCACAGACAGTGTTACCTCTGTCATTCCTGGTGGAGAGAAATTAGCCTGAAATAAATAGAGGCTTCAGAGATAGGTAAAAACAAAAATAATGTTAAAGTAAAGACGGACCTTTAGTAATCCAGTACCACTCTGGAACTCACTACTTGCACGGACACGAGCTGCCCCAGTGTTCATCGTTCTGCTCATCAGTCAGCAGTCACTCCCTGTCCTGTCCTGTCCTAACCTGACGATGACTTGTTTATTGTTTTGTCATTTTTTTATCTATCACCATTCTCTCTCTCTCTCTCTCTCTCTCTCTCTCTCTCTCTCTCTCTCTCTCTCTCTCTCTCTCTCTCTCTCTCTCTCTCCACGACTATTTGCGAAGGCCACATAGATGATTAGCGGTGTTTTCATTCGAGTTTCTTCAGTTTATAATGGCAAAATCGTGTTAATGTTCCTTTTAGACTCCAGAAATGAATGAAATAACTCGTCAACCTAAATGAAGCCTTTTGAGATTGTGGAAGTGAAGCATAGTTTTACAAAACCATGTGTTTTGACGAGTTAGCAGATAGGTGGTGGCCGCCACAGAGACAGTGGCGGGTCGGTGATGTAGAGAGAGGGAAGAGCCGCGTGGGAGTGGTGCCTTGCTTCCTTCTTGCTCCTGGACAGATATACGAATTGACTTAGGGTTGAAATATATGAACCATCGAAATTCCGGACACCTTCACTAATACCTGATATGATATTGGAAAACATATAAATGAATTAAAAGAAACTCTACTTATTTACCTTTGCATAAGGCTGATTATCTTGAATTATGTTTTTTTTACTTGGCTTAGTTGCTGTCTTCTGACTCTTCCTCGCACACTACGTGTGTTACTTGATGTGCCGATGCATATTTTTCTGTAAATCTTATATTCTTTAGTAGCTCCTTGTTGGATTTTAGGCAGACCAAAAGAGCAGACCAACGCAGCCGCCACCCGTTGAACCCCTCCCCCCTCCCTCTCTCCCATCTTTTCAACCTAAAGACATTTAATAATTGTTATTTTTTAAGTTATTGATAGAAGCTGAATTTCCGGACATTTGGGGCATTTTCAAAAATCCCCCCGGACACAGATTTCGACATCTAAATTCCGGACATGTCCGGGAAAATCCGGACGTATGGCAACCCTAATATTTAGTCGTATATTCACTCAATTCATAGGTACATTGATTTTTCGCCCTCCTTTTCTTTTATATTTAGTCGTATATTCACTCATTCATAGGTACATTGATACATATACATATAGATTAGTATATTTTATTGTGTAATATCGGTTACATAAAATCAACAGCCATAATGACTAGATTAATTCTGAAACTGTGAAACATAATTTTAATGCCTCCTAAGCATTGAAATACATACTTACAATGTTGTGACAAGAATAATTATTGCATTCACTTAACAAAATAACTGATAGAGCAAGAATGATTACTACTGAAGAAATATGTGAAACTTGTTACAATTATCTATATAGTTGATATACCAAATTACACGCACACACACACACACACACACACACACACACACACACACACACACACCATATATATATATATATATATATATATATATATATATATATATATATATATATATATATATATATACCTGTCTTACCCGTGAGACGTGGGACTGCATTATCAAGCCATGGTAACAAGGTGGTGGTCTTTCCAGCCAGCTTGCGTTGGAGCCACTGCATTAAAGTCTACAAGTGAATTGTGTGTCAGTGCCAATAAAATTCAACTCAACAATAAAACCAGTCTCTATGTCACAACATTTAGAGCAATCTGGATAAGGTTAGGCTAGATTTGTAAATGTTTTAACGATATTTACCTAACGTTTCCTCAGTGAGGCAGATACTCCGATATATAGAATGGCTTTTTATTTAACTGTGTCATATTTATTGACTTATCATTACCTATCACTACATACCTTCTAGGATCTCTAGGGAACAGATGAAGGTGCATCCGTGGACAAGTTGCTCACTTTTTGCCACTAGTTCAAACTAAAATCTGGAATAAAACGCACGTAAAACTCTTATAACAGAATAACGTAGAATGGTGGCATGATTAAACTATCAGCTTTTCTTTTCTTTGAGTTAACTATGATGATGATATCAAATTGTATTTTTATGCGAGTATTTCACGTTCTCATAACGTTATAATGATTTCGAAACCCAACACAACCTAAATTCCACTAAAAGTAAATAGTTGTGTTTACGCAGGCAGTGTGCTGGCCTTGTCAGATGAATTGTCACATTACCAATGAGAGATGTAGAATGGTGGCATGATTAAACTATAAGGACCTTTTTTTATATATAGTGAAGCATGGTGATGATGATGATGATATGAAGCTGTAGTTGACTTCAGTATTCTACGTTCTCAAAACGTTGTGATGACGTCGAATCCCATCATAACCTAAATTCGACGAACATACAACGTTGTGTTAGTTAGTAGATAGTGTACTGGGCTGGCTGGCTGGTGATGCCCCGTCAGGGGAGTTCTCTGTTTCTTCTGTTGTTGTGTGCTACATTTTTAATCATCCAGATATTATGTTCTCAAAGTTTTGGTTGGAGCTTGCAGTTCTGACTGATGATTGATGACTGAAGAGGTGAGGTGAGGTGAAGCAGGGATAAGGTGAGACTCAAGACTCAAGATCAGCTAACCCTGCGCCCTCTGCCTCTCTCCCCACCCACAACAACAACAACGTTTACACCATGGCGGACCAGACCGCCCGCCAGCTTCAATATGAGTATAAAGCGGTAAGTAAGGTTTCTCACGTCCTGTAAGTACTTTGTGAGGGTCTAATGGGAGCCACAGGATAAGGCTGTGGTTGGAAGAGGCACACTCCCTGCCTGGAGTGGTGGGAGGCGGCGAGGCCCCGTGGCTGCGTTGCCCGGTTGCTAAATGTGAAGGAAATGCATCTATCATTATTTTGGCATTAATTGAAATAACCTTGCCTTGGTCATTATATTATCAAACACTAACTACTTGTCTCAGCCAAACGTGATGCTCTTCAAGTTGGGGTCCACACCAGGGGTTCCTAAGGCATGATCTGTATCCGGTATTATTTTACTTAAACACCAGTCTCAAGTTGGCGTTTCATACCCTTTCCATCTGTTAGAGCTTTCCATACTGAGTAATTTGACCCCCATATGTAACTGGCGCAAATCAATTATAATGGCGCTGGTGATTTTTGAAGGCTTTCAAGTCACTCCACCCCCTAGTTGCCTCACTCCAGCCAGGCAACCTACCTACTATCCCAGTCAATGTGGCCTTCTACTCTGGTCACAGGCAAACTTATTTACTAATGAAGATATATTTAACACTGTAAACTACCAGTGAAGAACAAATTGTTAAATATTGTCATTTGCACAAACTACAATAATACAATAATTTGCAGTTTTGTACAATAATTTATACTTTTCTTGAAATAATTCCTGTTGGAAATAATGCTGCAAGAATATAATTTACTTGATATAAAAGAGAGAGAGAGAGGATGGTGAGTGGCTGGAGGAGGGAGGGATTGGGGGCGGCCTATTCGGTTTGTTTGTGTATCGAATGGGAAAGGAAAGGGACGGAGTGAGGGGGAGTGGGGGGAATACTACAGGATCTGTTCCCGTATTTAGTGCATGAGAGGGAGGCTGTTAATCTTCATCGGGACTCTGGAGTTTCACACCGAAGTTAATAAGTCTCTTGCTATGCCTTTTTTTTATGCATTTCATGTCTGTGTTTACTTTATACTCTCAAAATATGAACGATATCTATGAATTTTGATGAGTTGTGGGGAAAACAAGGTGCCACTCTGATGGGCCAGGACCAATTTTTTCCCCCCATTAATTTTTAACAATGGCTACTGCATTTTTAGCTCTTGCGGTGATGTTAAGGGACCAATTTCTCGCAATAGCAGGGGGGCTGAGTGTAGTATTTTTTATTCAAAATAAACTGGAATGGATTAAATGTTTCTACATTAATTTCAATGGTAAAAATTGCTTCCCAATTCAGATTTCCGCAATTCAAACAGCCAAAAAGAACTAATTAAGTTTGAATTGTAAAATGATACTAATTGATTTTAACATAAACCAAACTATCATATACCAAGAATTTCCTGTACTGTTTTTCCAAATAGGTATCAACTGTAACTTTTCTTATTTCAGGACTTTTGAATCCTGATACAATGCATGAACTGTATATTTGTAACTACCAGCTTTAAGAATAATTTATATTGACTTCTTTTGCTTTTAACTGTTCCATAAATCATAGTAGCTAAAACGCACTGCATATGATTTCATTCATACTATTCTTCATCCGTTAAGCTGCTTTTCACCGCTAACTCCTTCTCTCCTCCTAACAGAACTCCAATCTTGTGCTTCAAGCCGATGTCCGTCTCATTGAGCGGCGCAGCAAAGATGAAGCAACAGGCGAGGTCATGTCCCTCTCTGGCAAGCTGGAGGGGACCCGCATGGGTGACCGGTACCAGCGCACCAAGCCACAGCAGCCCAAAGAGGAGCAGCGGCGCTCCAAGAAACAGAAGCGTGAGGATACACCCACCATTGCCGTCAAGAACATGAGCATTCTGGAACTGGACGACATGGCAGACATCTTCTACCGCCCTAAGAGCACAGAGACCAAGCAGACGTATGAGGTGATCCTGTCCTTCATCCAGGAGGCACTTGGTGATCAGCCACGCGACGTGATGTGTGGTGCTGCTGATGAGGTGCTGGCAGTGCTTAAGAACGACAAACTGAAGGACCGGGAGCGCAAGAGAGAGACTGAAGAGCTCCTCGGTAGCCTGGCGGAGGAGAGGTTTGCTGTGCTGGTCAACCTTGGCAAGAAGATCACAGACTTTGGCCACGACACGAAGACAGTTGCCAGTGAGGCAGTGCTGGATGAGACCCACGGTGTCAATGTCCAGTTTGAGGACTCAGAGGAGGAGGAGGAAGAAGATGTAGCTGGGGAGGTGGGTGAAGAGGAGGAGGAGGAGGGCGAAAATGAAGATGGAGTGACAGGATCTCATGCCATCCATGCCGAGAATCTGGCCGGCCGGGAGCAGGGTGGGTCCAAAAAGGAGCGCACACTGTCACCGCATGACATTGGTGCACACTGGCTGCAGCGAGAACTGAACCGCTTCTATAATGACCCCATCCAGGCACAGACCAAGGCCAGCGATGTCCTGGAGATCCTCAAGTCTGCCAAGGATGACCGTGAGTGTGAGAACAAGCTGGTCCTCAACCTGGGATATGACAAGTTTGAGTTCATCAAGGTGCTGAACAGGAACCGCCAGATGGTCCTGTACTGCACACTGCTCGCCTCGGCACAGTCTGAGGGAGAGAAGGAGGATGTGCGGCGTATCATGCTGGCCGAGCCAAACCTCAAGCGCATTTTGGCCCTCCTGGAGAATGAAGAAGAGGCCATGGATGTGTCCAAGGACGGAGAGGACATGGGAGGCTCCCGGCCCCGCAGAGTCAACACAGAGGCCATGGAGACAGATGACAAGACGGGTCAGGTTCCAGGCCACAGGGAGTTCATTGACCTGGAGAGCCTTGTGTTTGCCACTGGCTCCCACTACAACTCCAACAAAAAGTGCCACCTGCCTGAAGGTTCTACTCGACAGATGAAAAAAGGCTATGATGAGATACACGTCCCAGCTCTCAAGCCAAAGCCTTTTGCTCCAGATGAGACACTAGTACCCATTGCCAACCTGCCAGCTTATGCCCAGCCAGCCTTTGACGGCTTCAAAAACCTGAACCGCATCCAGAGCAAACTGAACCGAGCAGCCATGGAGAGCGACGAGAATCTTTTACTGTGTGCCCCAACTGGTGCTGGTAAGACCAACGTAGCTCTGCTCACCATCCTGCGGGAGGTGGGCAAGAACACCAACGCAGACGGCACCATTAATTCAGACGCCTTCAAGATAATCTACGTGGCTCCCATGCGTTCCCTTGTAACAGAGATGACCCAGAACTTCTCCAAGAGGCTGGAGCCTTACGGTCTGAAGGTGGGAGAGCTGACGGGAGACCACCAGCTCACTCGGGAACAGATCATGGAGACACAGATCATCGTGTGCACACCAGAGAAGTGGGATGTCATCACACGTCGCGGTGGGGAGCGTGCTTACACTCAGTTGGTGCGACTCATCATATTTGATGAAATTCATCTGCTCCACGACGAGCGTGGCCCAGTTCTTGAGGCGCTGGTTGCCCGAACGCTGCGCAATGCAGAGACCACCGGGGATGCCGTCAGACTGGTGGGACTGTCTGCCACACTGCCAAACTATGAAGATGTTGCTGCCTTCCTGAGGGTCAACCTCAAGACTGGACTCTACTTCTTTGACAACAGTTTCCGGCCAGTCCCGCTCTCCCAACAGTACATTGGCATCACAGAGAAGAAGGCCATCAAGCGATACCAGGTGATGAATGACATCCTGTACGAGAAGGTGATGGAGCACGCCGGCAAGAACCAGATCCTGATCTTTGTGCACTCCAGGAAGGAGACAGCCAAGACAGCAAAGGCCATCCTCGACATGTGCCTGGAGAAAGACACACTCGGAAACTTCCTGCGCGAAGGGTCAGCCTCGACGGAGGTGCTGAGGACTGAGGCGGAACAGGTGAAGAACAACGACCTCAAGGGGCTCTTGCCGTACGGGTTTGCCATCCATCACGCCGGCATGAACCGCGTCGACCGTAACCTGGTGGAGGATCTGTTTGCCGACAGACACATCCAGGTGCTGGTGTCCACAGCCACCCTAGCCTGGGGTGTCAACCTGCCTGCCCACACCGTCATAATCAAGGGTACGCAGGTGTACGATGCCAGTAAGGGCCGCTGGGTGGAGCTGGGTGCCCTTGACATCCTGCAGATGTTGGGTCGAGCCGGTCGCCCACAGTATGACACCAAGGGTGAGGGCATCCTGATCACCAACCACTCTGAGCTGCAGTACTACCTCTCCCTCATGAACCAGCAGCTGCCCATTGAGTCCCAGTTGCTGTCCCGCCTGCCAGACCTGCTCAATGCCGAGATAGTGCTGGGGACGGTGCAGAGCGTGCGGGAGGCGGTTGCCTGGCTGGGCTACACCTACCTCTATGTGCGTATGCTGAGGAGCGGCACACAGTATGGACTACAGACCGAGGGCTCTGACAAGTACATGCAACAGCACAGAGCCAACTTGGTGCACTCTGCTGCCCTCAAGCTGGAGAAGAGTAATCTTATTAAGTATGACAAGAAGTCAGGCCACTTCCAAGTGACTGAGCTTGGTCGTATTGCCAGCTACTTCTACATAACCTGTGAGACCATGAGCGTCTACAACCAGCAGCTGAAGCCCACCCTCAGTGAAATTGAGTTGTTCCGCGTGTTCTCCCAGAGTTCAGAGTTCAAGAACATCATGGTACGAGAGGAAGAGAAGTTGGAGCTGAAGAAATTGATGGAGCGCGTCCCCATCCCCATCAAGGAGAGTGTGGAGGAGCCAAGTGCCAAGGTCAACATCCTCCTCCAGGCTTACATCTCACAGCTCAAGCTGGACGGCTTTGCCCTCATGTCCGACATGGTTTATGTCACCCAGAGTGCCGGCCGACTCATGAGGGCCATGTTTGAGATTGTACTACACAGGGGTTGGGCTCAGCTGGCTGACAAGACACTGAACTTGTGCAAGATGGTGGACAAGCGCATGTGGCAGTCCATGTCTCCCCTGCGGCAGTTCAGGAAGATTCCTGAGGAGGCCATCAGGAAGCTGGAGAAGAAGAGTGTGCCATGGGAGCGACTCTATGACCTGGGCCCCAACGAGATTGGCGAGCTGATCCGCATGCCCAAGGGTGGCAAGATGATCCACAAGTACATCCACCAGCTACCCAAGCTGGACCTGGAGACCCACATCCAGCCTATCACCAGACAGATGCTCAAGGTGGAGCTCACCATCACGCCAGACTTCAAGTGGGACGAGAAGGTCCATGGCCGCTCTGAGGCCTTCTGGGTGATGGTGGAAGACGTGGATGCAGAGAATATCCTTCACCATGAGTACTTCCTCCTCAAGCAGAAGTTTGCAGAGGACGAGCACGTCATAAAGTTCTTTGTGCCTGTGTTTGAGCCGCTGCACCCCCACTACTTCATCCGCATCACCTCCGACAAGTGGCTCTCTGCAGAGACTCAGCTGCCTGTGTCCTTCCGCCACCTTATCCTGCCAGAGAAGTACCCGCCTCCCACAGAACTCCTGGATCTGCAGCCACTGCCCATCACTGCCTTGCGCAACCCACAGTATGAGGCACTCTACCGCTCCCTCAACAAACAGCAGCAGTTCAACCCCATCCAGACACAGGTCTTCAACGCCACCTATAACTCAGATGACAGCGTGTTTGTGGCAGCCCCCACAGGCTCCGGCAAAACCCTGTGTGCTGAGTTTGCCATTCTGCGCACCTTCAGCCAGGATGAGAATGCTCGGTGTGTGTATGTGGCCTCCAAGGACGAGATCGTGGAGAGCATGTACGAGCACTGGCAGGAGAGGTTCAGCAACCTGGACAAGCGTGTGGTGCTGCTGACTGGTGAAACTGGTGCTGACCTCAAACTGCTCAACAAGGCAAACATTGTGGTGAGCACTGCTGAGAAGTGGGATGTGCTGTCACGTCGCTGGAAGCAAAGAAAGAATGTGCAGAACATCAGCTTGTTCATTGTTGACGAGCTGCAGCTGATGGGGGGCTCTGACGGCCCAACACTGGAGGTGGTCTGCTCCCGCATCCGCTACATTGCCTCCAAGATCAGTCGTCACATTCGCATTGTGGCCCTCAGCTCTTCCCTAGCCAATGCACGTGATGTGGCCCAGTGGCTTGGCTGCTCCTCAAACTACACCTTCAACTTCCACCCTAATGTGCGGCCACTGCCCCTGGAACTCCATATTCAGGGCTTCAACAACCCTCACAATGCTTCCCGTCTGTATGCCATGGCCAAGCCAGCCTACCTGGCCATCCTCAGGCATAGCCCACACAAGCCTGCCATGGTGTTTGTCCCGTCACGCAAGCAGAGCATGATAACAGCCAGCGACTTGCTGACCTTTGCTGCAGCAGACAAGGAGCCCCAGCGCTTCCTCCTGGTGGGACAGGAGGAGATGGCCGAGTTCCTCCCACAAATTGGGGACGAGATGTTGAGGGAGTTGGTGGGCCAGGGCGTTGGGTACCTGCATGAGGGGCTGACCGCTCGGGACCGGCGGCTGGTGGAGCGGTTGTTTGAGGCAGAGGCCATCCAAGTGGTGGTAGTGAGCCGGGCGCTGTGCTGGGGCATCACAGCTCCAGCACACCTGGTGGTCATCACAGACACCCAGAGCTACAATGGTCGGCTCCACACCTACGAGGACTACCCAATCACGGACACTCTGCAGATGGTGGGCCGGGCCAACCGTCCCACAGAGGATGATGAGGCCAAGTGTGTCCTGATGTGCCACTCCTCCAAGAAGGACTATTTCAAGAAGTTCCTGTATGAGCCACTGCCCATTGAGAGCCACTTGGACCACGCCCTCCACGACCACTTCAATGCCGAGATTGTCACCCGAACCATCGAGAACAAGCAGGAGGCTGTGGACTACATCACCTGGACCTTCCTGTACCGCCGCATGACTCAGAACCCCAACTACTACGGCCTGCAGGGCGTGTCCCATCGCCACCTCTCTGATCACCTGTCCGATCTGGTGGAGAGCACGCTGCATGACCTGGAGGAATCCCGCTGCATCACCATCGAAGACGACATGGACACGGCACCACTCAACCTTGGCATCATTGCATCCTACTACTACATCAACTACACCACCATTGAGCTGTTCAACAAGTCCCTCAACAGCAAGACAAAGATCCGCGGCCTCCTTGAGATCATCTCCAGCGCAGCAGAGTACGAGAGCGTTCCCATCCGCCACGGTGAGGAGGATGCACTGCGCCGCCTTGCCCAGAAGGTCCCCAACAAGCCTGAAGGAAAGGTGTCTGATCCCCACACCAAGACTAACCTCCTCCTGCAGGCACATCTCTCCCGCCTCACCCTCAGTGCTGAACTGCAGCAGGACACTGAGCTGGTGCTTGGGCGTGCCCTGAGGCTCATCCAAGCCTGTGTGGATGTGCTGTCCTCGAATGGTTGGCTGGCTCCTGCCCTCTCTGCCATGACCCTCGCCCAGATGGTAACACAGGCCATGTGGTCTAAGGACTCTTACCTCAAGCAGTTACCACACTTCGCAGCAGAGATCATTGAGCGCTGTGAGGCCAAAGAGGTCACTTCTGTGTTTGACATCCTGGAGCTCGAGGATGATGACCGCAACCGCCTCCTGCAGCTCTCTGACGCCCAGATGACTGATGTGGCACGCTTCTGCAATCGCTACCCAAGTATCAACCTGGACTACGAAGTGATGGAGTCTGACCAGATCACCAGCGGGTCAATGGTGAATGTGGAGGTTGTGCTGGAGCGTGAGGACGAGCCAGGGCCCGTCATCGCCCCGCTCTTCCCACACAAGCGAGAGGAGGGCTGGTGGGTGATCATTGGAGACCCCAAGCCCAACTCCCTTATCTCCATCAAGCGTCTCACCCTCCAGCAGAAGGCAAAGGTGAAGCTGGACTTTGTGGCACCCAGCGAGGGAAGCTACGAGTACCGCCTCTACTTCATGAGTGACGCGTACATGGGCTGTGACCAGGAGTACAAGGTGCCTCTCAGGGTCAGGGAAGCTGAGTCAGAGTCTGAGTCTGATAGTGACTAATCAACTAAAAAGATTTGCTTCCAGTACAATAAAGCACTTCATTCCTTCTCTGTGTCAGAATAAGGAGGCCTGGAGTTTTAGTGGTGGCTACAAGTCCCTCTAACTCTGGAACTCTTCATTCTCATATGGCAAGGGATGGGCTGTCCAGGCCGGCCTTTGCTTGTGTGTTTTGTGGTGGTGTAGTGGAGAACCAGTGATTCTCCTTGGGAGCATTTGAGAACATTTTATACTGGGCAGGTGTATGAAGGTGTTCCCGTGCTGTGATGTGTGGTACATGAATGGCAGCCATGCAGATGTCCAGACATGTGATGAGTCATCTACAGCTCCTTTGCAAAAGTACTGTAAACCATATTATTCCTTTTAGTGATCATGTGTATTACTGTATGTTGCACAGTACTACATATACATCCACATGATGTTGATGTAAGGTTCAAAGCTAAATCATAACTGGTATTGCTCAAATAAACCAAGAATGTATATATTTTTTATACATTCATTTACTGAAAAATATGATTTATATATTTGATGAAATATATATAATCCTGATTATGAGAGGGAAAAGATTAATCTTGTTGGCACCTAACATCATACTAGATTACTTTAGTAAGCAAAGATATATACAGCTGCAGACTGTAGGAAGATGTAACTGTACCATTACCCATATTATCATCACTGACATCTCAAGATCCTATTTCAAACTTACAGTGCACCATTTTATAAGTTGACTTGGTAAAGGGAGGTGAAATGGTAGTACATGAGAAACATTTGTTAATCCAAGTATGTACCTGAAATGTTTGGTTATTTCTGAAGTGGGCAGAGGTGTTTAGCACTAGTCACATCTGAATCACTAGCCACTCTGAGACGTCTTTTGTTCTACCATTTCCAAATATTGTACTTGCCAGAACCTACAGTTTTTCATTTTTTGTTTAATTTCAAGTATAATTTTACTCCTTTCAGTGTCACAGATGATTGTAAAGACTCCATATATTGCTTGTTGTGATGTGAATTGTTGCATACCACAGTGAAGGGGTTAGGTGAGATATGTTGCAAATAGTGAAGCAACATTCCAAGGTACAATGACCCACCTTACTCTTTGACATCCTTTATAGGGGGGAAATATAATTTTTTTAATATTATTAGTTCCCTTTCTTTTTTAATGTACATTTTCTCAGATATTAAAACTAGAAAGAAAGCAGCAGTAGATGTCTTCCCTTCTACAGTATTGTTAGTTTTGTCTGGCCATCGATGGTGTTTCTTAATGTTAGGGGAAATGGCTACAATGTATTCAGCCCCTTCCTGATACCTTGTGGAAGGAGATGGCCTCAACAGCCTAGCTATTCCACAAGAAAGAGAGAGAGAGAGAGAGAGTTGAAGGTCCCAAGATGATTCATATAGGGGATGTAATCATGTATGGTGCCTTATCTCTACTATTCAGAGATACCATGCGGGTTCTCTAAAGGTGTTATAATGATGCTAATGATTATTTAACGTTTTTTCCACCTTAATACATAAGCTAATATGGAGTTTCAAGAGGAATATTCATGAATTTAGTGGTAAATTTAATATTTTGCACCATCTTGAAAAACAAATGAATAACATGTAATATAAAAATGACACATGAGACTCCAGAACGTTTCCAATGATGACTAGATATATCAGTCACAGGAAACGAGAGATTACAGAATGCAAGAACCAGTAGTGGATTAAAACGTTTTCCCGGCCAAGTAACGCACTCGGATATGGAGACTGCTGCTGCTGCTGCTGTTAATTATATGGCCAAGTAAACAGTTGTGCCCCCATTTCTTGTGTAGTATTTAGTAGTAGTAGTAGTTATAAGTCTCTCTCTCTCTCTCTCTCTCTCTCTCTCTCTCTCTCTCTCTCTCTCTCGTGAGTGAGTGATATTAGTAAGACACCGCAACATTCTTCTGTCGATATACATCAATCTATTATTCGGTGTCCAAACCACAGAAAGCGGCTGTATATTCCCATAACATTGATGTACTTGGATATTGTCTGTACCGATCATAACTCCGTGACATTCACGACTCAGCAGAGGTCTATTAACCACGTGCACAATTGACAGTTCTGGGTTAGCAGCTGGCGTGGTGACAAGTACAGGATACAGGATATGTTGCTATTTATGGCAGTTAGTCATCACTTTAATTGGCAAGTACGTGTAAAGGAGAAGAAATCAAAGTAGTAAAAGATGGAGTAAACTTGTATAGAATTATTTTATAGATGCTTTGGTATTTCATGGAAAGGATGAATTGCTAGTCACCGCTTCGTAAACAAGTGGAAAGTAGAGAAAAGGGTTATGGTGGCTAAAGGACGTTGTAGACTTGTATAAAATTACTGTTGATGCGTTAATAGAGGAGTTCTTTAAAAAGTAACCCCAGCCTATAAGTTTCGGTCAGTTGTGTTCGAACGCCTATCGATGGCTTAACACGTCACAACTAAAACTTTAATGCTGTGATTATAACTTCTAAAGTGTTTGCAGTATCTCTCAATGTAGGCGAGGATGATATAGGAAAAAGAACTATAAGAGGTGTACGTAACGTGATGCCTTATACATGAATAATTGATAGGATAAAGGGAATAAGCATGAATATAATAACAATGATGCAAGAGGTCCTGACTATCAATATATCTATCAATTGTAGTTCGCAATAGATATTGATAGACATTTACGTTGAAGAGGCAAGTAATATGTATGAGAGCAGTGATGAATGAATATCCTGCCTGATCTGTTTGTTCGTCTGTCTGTTAGTTAGTTAGTGGTATAGTTACTCTTTATACATATAATAAAGAAAACAATAGACAACCCGAGACAAGAGCACACATTATTTCCGTCTGTCTGTCTGTCTGTGTTTGCCCGTCTACCTGTCAATCTGTGCCATAATGATTTAGAAATATTTAACTAAAAGAAGCGACAAACTCCAAATATCATAGCAAATAACATAAAACCCTGACAATTATCCTGTTTGTCTGTCTACTGCCTACCGCGCTCAAGGAATCGGACGCGGTGTGTTTTGGGGCAGATGTGTCAAGATGAGACCCACATAGAACATCATTTTTACCTTTAATTTACCACTCCCCCAGCCTCCTGCACCATGAATTCCCACAGGAGGAGCACGCCCTCGGCCAGATTCACCACCTACATAGACTTTGAGGAAGTGAGTGGTGTGAAATTCAAAGCTTTTCATTCACGGCTTAGTTCACTTCCCCTTTTTAATTTCGAGATTTTTTTTTTTTCTTAGTGCATGGTGTGATTTTTTTTTAGCTTATTTTGTGTGCTTTGGTAGTGATTTTCGTGTTTTTTTTATGAGTTATTTTTATATATTCACCCAGTACCTTGTTTTACCAGTATTGCTAACTCACTTCAGTGTTTTCACCAGTACGGAATGTTCGTTTTGCCTCCTCACCAGTATAACTCAACAGGATGTACTGGTTTTGGTGTGCCTTATGAATGATTTTTGTGTATATCACCCACCAGTTCCTTGTTCTAGCAGTATTGGAAACTCACCAGTATAATCACCAGTACTGAATGACTGCCTAATTTGCTCGTGTTACCTCCTCACTAGTATACCTCAACAGAATGTACTGGTTTTGATGTACTTTATGAGTTATTTTTATGTATATTCTCCACCAGTACCTTGTTTTACCAGTATTCCTAACTCACTAGCCTCACGCGTTCACCATTAGCTGTGATTGACGTACTGGGGCTGCCTGTTTATCAGTGTACCAGTATAATGACAGGATAAGTCACCAATATCTCACCAGTACCTAGTTTACCAGTATTGCCAACTCACCAGTGTACAGTATTCACCTCGACGACATGACTGACTTGCTAGTATGGCCTGTTCACCATCATAGACACCAGTTTCTCACTAGTATCATTTGTTTCTTTTCTCAGTAAATATCACTTGTTTCTTTTCTTCCTCCCCCCCTTCCAATAAATCTTTTTGTTCTGTCTCACCAAATCTGTTGCAGTAATTTCATCAGTTTGAGTGTGGAGGATCATGGTGACGCTAACATTAAAAGACCCACTCCCTTGCCGGCTAATCTCCTTATTCTCATTTTGCCTTGAAATGTGTGGAAAATGTACTTTATTCCAACCAGCAAATACTGTCTTTTTTTTTTAAGCAGAACCTTGTAATTAAAGAGAAATTTTGGTAGGAATACAAAATTGGTCATATTTTCATTGTGCCTTGAAATTAGTAAACTTACATAATTTCAACAAACATTTTTTTTCTTCTTTTTTTTTAAATGCAGAATATTGTAATTAGGAAGTTGGTTCATATATTTCAAATCAAAGGAGGAATGTATGAACCATTTACCGATTGAGAGCATCATTCATTGGCAGCATCATTTTGTTTCTGTTTCCTTAGGGAACAAAATTACTCTGAGAGTTGGTGTAACAGAGAGCCATAATATAACTTCTTGTTGTTCTTGTTATTCTTCTTGTTCTCCTTTCATCTTAATTCCTTGATCACCAGTGCATTTTACCAATACATGAACCACAAATGTAACAAACTTTTGCTTTTTCAACACTATTTTTTACTTTTTTTATTATTAATTCATTATTGACATTCTCAGCTAGTTTTTGGCAATTAATTTGAAGCTGGTCACAGTAACATGCGCTGCTTCACTCACGCTTGTTCTGATTGGTCGATTGTAAATTGTGACGAGGTTTTGCAGGAGTACACTTTCTGTGGTGCATTCCATAACAATCCACAAGATTACAAAATGCTCCAAAATTGACTAAAACAGTATTATGACATCACTAACCTCACTATAGTGGATTATGAAGTTTTTTGTAACCTTCCAGAACATTATGGAGTGCACTTTAGAATTGCTCCTTAACCACGCTAACTCTCTCTAGTAAATGAAGCCATCACCAAACTTGAAACCAGAGGACACTGTAAACCATTCCTAAAAAACAATAACTGCATTCCCTCGAGTCATGCAGATCTGATAGCATTGTATAGAGCAGGTACATTGTTTAGAAGTGCTGTGAGTGATAAGAGATAGGAGCAATACAACAACACAGGCCTGTCCCTACACACACAAACTTAACATCTGCCACAAAGCTCACATTAGAATCAGTGATAGTGTGAGGACTGTGCATAATCTTCCCTTAAAGAATCAAAACTCCCTAACATCATTTTAAAGAGATTGGGTGTGTGCAATCACCCACTCGGAACTTGGCTGTGTCACTAGATCACATCCTAACATAATTAAGATTGAGTGTGTGCAGTTAACCTCTTAGAATTTGGTCGTCATGAGAATCACACCCCAACATTATTTTTTAAGAGACTGAGTATTTGCAATCAAACACTCAAAACTTGACAGTGTCACTAGATCACATCCCTATCATCATTTTAAAGAGATTGAGCATGTGCTGGCAACCATTCAGAGCAATCACAGGTTCAGCATTCCTTGTAGCCTATTTTGTGGTAACCAGCTACAGAACCAGGTGAAATTCAAGCCTTTAATCCACCCCTTAGTAGTTTTCCTCCAGTGTTCATAGTGCTGACCACCACCATGTCATTTGAGCTAGAGGAGGTAAGGAAGAGTGACATTTAAAGTACTGCTGACTCACCCCGAAGTCTGGATACATCTGTAATTTTTCTTTGTATTTTTGTTTTTATTTAAATTTGAATGAATATGTGAAAGAAAAATATCTAATTTGAATTGGTGTGAGGAGTGATCATAAAGTGATTGGAAAGAAAGTAAAGAAAAATGCACTTTTTCCATGTGTCTTGGCTTTTGAGTCACCTTGTAGTTCACATCATGACTATTGAACACTATTGAATTCCTGCATGTTAAAGTAGATCAGTAGATAAGTAAGTGATGGCAGTCAAGTAACTATTGCATCATTAGTAGCTTTGTGTGGCTAACCTCCTTTAACCCTTTCAATACTGGAACACATTTTTACCATGAGTTTTGGGTATGATTAGACAATTTTATTGACAATGGAGGCCAGAAGATTGATGGCCAGAGTCTGTACTATTTTAATCCCTACATGAGTTTCTGAAGCTGTATAAAATTGACAAATAATAATGAGAATAAATAGAAAAATGCATTCCAGTACTGAAGGGGTTAAGTCCACCCAAACCACTGACGTATTTGTTAATCCTTTGAATGTTTCTATAGATCCCCTTCTCTTCCTTTGCTCTCCCCATAAATGCGCAGATTAACGCCGGACTCACTACGGTGGGCGAAACTGTGTCGCTGGTAAGTAGCATCATGTAATTCATTGTTGTGTCGTTATTGTTTGTTTTCTTGAGTGAGGTTAGGTTAGATTAGCCAGTGTTTCAAAATTCCATGTTTCTAAAGTGAGTCATGTTATATAGGTCATGGAAGTCTTGTTTTGTTTTGTGCTGCTCATGGTATTTTCTCTCTCTCTCTCTCTCTCTCTCTCTCTCTCTCTCTCTCTCTCTCTCTCTGGAAATGAAGGTGTATCAGTTTCACTAATTGCATTATGTGTGTGTAGTAATGATTCCTTGACATAAATACCTGCTCTTGTCTGCTTAATTATCATCATATATTTGCTTTCACAGTATTTTAGGAACAGTTCATATACCATATACAGAATTCAATTCAGTATAATCTGTGATTCAAAATATGCATACATCATTGGTGTTTTAGTGTGTTTATGGCTAAGAGTGTGAATGTTGTGTGTATGAATGTATGTTGCTCTGTCTGTGTCACCCTGTATGGGATTGCCAGGCTATTATGCAGAATAGAGAAAGTAAACCTGGATATGAAGAGTCTGTTATTTGAGTTTGTGTATTTAGAGTCTTTGATTTTGCTGTACTGGAAGAAAAGAAATAAGACACTACATTAAAACCAGCCATGAAAGGAATGATTATTGGATATTAAGGCTTACTGATTTTGCTGTACCGAAAGGAAAAGATAGATTAATAACACCCATGAAAAGTTTAGTTATTTGAAATGTTTAGTGCAGGATTTTCCATCTGTAAAAGAAAAGGACATGATTTTCTAAGTGCAATATTAACAATGTTGTGTGTTTGCGTTGCTTTCTCAGAGACCGATCGATGTCCCCGAGGAGACAAATGTGGACGAGGAGAAGATTGAGCCTCATCTTCTTCCAGGTGAGTGTTGTCTTTGCATTCTGTCTTGTGTTGTGTCCTCATTGCTCTCCCCATGTGTTGCTAAGTCTGTTTTCTTAATGTATTCTTCTGACAGACTTCATATCCTTCTTTGCTTCATTTTGCTTTTCTATCTGTATGTCTTATTCTCTCTCTCTCTCTTTCCCTCTCTTTTTTAAATATCCCTCTCTTTCTCTTCCTCATTCTCTTTTTCATTATTATTCTCACTCTTTTTCTCCATCTCATTTCTCTCTCTCTCTCTCTCTCTCTCTCTCTCTCTCTCTCTCTCTCTCTCTCTCTCTCTCTCTCTCTCTCTCTCTCTCTCTCTCTCTCTCTCACTGAGGGGTTAGTTGAGTGGTGTTTGCCCTCCTTATTACCCAAACAAGGCTGTAGGGTTTGAAAACATTATGGTAGTGTAGTGAGGCAGTCTGTGGGTGGTTATGTAATGTTTCTATCCTGTATAGGGCTTAGGGGGATTATGGGAGACTATTATTAGAAGGAGGAGGGGCCAAATGCAAGTTGCATTTGTGGGGCTCCTTCCCTCACTTGCGTCCTCTTCTGCTCCCTGCCAACCCTATATCCATACCTTGGAGACATTGACCCCTGGCACTGCCTCATATGGACCTAACTGTCAAGGGCACCCCTACAATTTTTGGACTTATAAGGACTGCTCTCCACCACTACAATGTTTTGCATTGAGTACAAGACTGCCAGAGTGGTACAGCCATTGCATTTGTTGAGAGGAACATTGAGTACAAGCGTTTCCAGGCTCTAGAGTGGTAGTGCTGCTGCGATTTGTGTACAGGGAGAGGAAGGGAGTGGCAGGAGTGGTGCAACACTTGAGAAAAGCATAATGTGTGTTGGAAAAGAGAGATGGATGGTCACAGGCACACCGGTAAGACACCCTCATGGATACAGGGTCAATGCACTGCAGAGGAGGTCTGTTCACTCATCCTTGTAGAAAGATGAAGGGAGAACAGTACAAGAAAAGCGCAAGTTAATATTGTCAAGTTACATCAGAACAAAGTATTGACACTGTAGTATCCCAAACATGGCGTCTGTGAGGGATCAGAAGAAGGTTGGCAAGACCGTGCGAAAGACGTCCCTGGAGGCCAGCATTACGAAGCCCAGCGATGAGGAGTCCAAGACGCTGCGCAGGGTGAGGAGTGACACCATGGCCCTTGTTGTCCCAACCTTCACCACAAAGTTCCTGACGGATGACAAGAATAATTCACCCAGGAGTAAAAAAGTAAACCTTGATATTCCTGGTGCTGTGTCATACCAGGCTGATAGCTCGGCAAAGGTCCAGACCAAGAAGCCTTCCAGCGGCCGGAGACGTAAGAGCTCGGCACAGCAAGGAATAGTACTGGATGTTGCTGCTCTTCACAAGCTCAAAGAAAAGCAAGAGAGTGATGACAGGGTCAGCATGTGTAGCTCCATGCAATCTGTCAAAACCAGCCCATCCCCTGACCTTTCACCAAGCAGCCAGAACGGCGAACAGGCCCGCATGAGTCCCAGCTTCCGCATCACCTACCCAACAGACACCGAGGAACGTGCCAGCCTTGGAGGCAGCGATGCATCCTCTGTGTACCACTCTTCCTGCATGTATCCACCAGAGGAGGGGCCCATTTTATTTAGCAATTTTCTGGAGGACCCAAGGAAGAGCAAGAACCAATACAAACGTCGCATGTCCTCTCCCATCATCCAGAACCTGAAGCAGCAGCAGTCCCAGGATGCCAGCAGGGCCCAGGCCAGGGTGCGGACGTTTCCTGATGAGGATCGCTGCCACTCCTCCCAGGGCAATGCCAACTTGTCCTTTGAACTTGCTGGATTGCCATCAAAATCAAAGTTTTACTCCACTCAAGAAGATCTTACTGCTGCCTCCATACCGGACCATCCAGCCTCAGTACCAATCCAGCGTAGGGACATCCCAAAGCCAACCAGCAGAGACCGGAGACGCAGGAGACAAAAAGAAAGGAGCAAAACTGCCGTTCCAACTTTGGCATAATGCTGAGTGTGATCTGCTTCATTTTGTTCCTGTGGTACCTGGCCATGGTGTCAAGTACATTCATCAAGTCAGCCCTCTCATTCCAGTACTTCAGTAGAACACCGTCAGTTGAACTGGGCTCAGTTCATGAGGTTGTTGTGTACATCAATGCTAAAGATGTGACCGGTGGAGACACATGAGGTGTTGTCACTGATGCAGGCGGTGTGTTGTGTACAATGTATTGGCAATCACCGATGTAAAAAGAATCTTTCAGGAAGAAAAAAATGTTAATGTACCCAGGCAGAACCTTTCCACATTGCTAAGGCTTTATTTCAGTGTATCTTTAAAGAATGCTTGAATTGCAGTTTTTAGCGTGAATGTTGACAGCAAGATCAGTGCAGGAGACAAAAAGAAGAAAGTCTGAGGAACTTGTTCATAGTAACTTGACCAAAATGTCCTATTTCACTCCAACTGTGGCAAATGCTGAGTGTGGGAGGCTGCTTCATTGTTCCTGTGGTACCTGGCCATGGTGTCAAGGAAGTCAGCCCTCTCATTCCAGTACACTTCAGTAGAACTGTGTTACGAAAAGGAACTGGGCTCAGTACATCATGAGGTTTATTTGTGTACATCAATGCTAAGCGAGGGACTGACCGGTGGAAACACATGAGGTGTTGTCACTGATGCTCAGAGTGTTGTGTACATGAATTATATCATGTGCATTATGTTTGTGAATATACCGATGTCATGGGGTACAGTCAAAAAATGCAGGGGCTTCACAACCCCTTTGGCTTATACAGTACAATAGGAACCATATTTTGTCTCTATCTGCAGGAGAGAGACATGCACAGCAAGAGCCTTCAGAATCGCTTCCTTGGAGTGCATGATGTGTGCCTCTCAGAAGTGGACATGGTGAACCAGTGAAGACAATGCCAAGAAGAAACGTTTGCTGTACAACACCCAGATGCCTCCCAGACTCTCGGGACTGCAGTTGGTGATAAGGTGATCTGCAGCTACTTCACTTTGCTTCTACAGTGTCACAAGAGTCAGTGTGGAGAAATTGATATGGCTTCCTCTTTTCTTGGATTCCCATATTACTGTTTGACTAGGAAGACAACAAAAGGACTTAGGAGATTAAATCAGTTTTGTCTGCGTTTCTCTTCAGAGTCTGCGTGTCATTAACTTCAGCTTTAAGTTCACCCCGACTGGTGAGGACATCCGAGTGGCCCAGGCATTGCTGCACCATGCATTCCCTACCTCCATAGACCACCTGTTCCTCTCCTGTGGCTATGCACCCTCCTCACCTGGCATTCCTGACTTCTGGTGAGCCGGGTGGTGTCTCGTCTCACTACAGCCTTTCTATTCAAATTATTGATGTTGGCTGATTTTTTGGAGAGGGCTCAGGATTTGTGTTATATTGAATGGTTTCATTTATGACATGTTTATTTTATCTACAAGTGTGTGTGTTATTCATTACAAATGGTACTTATTGTGTGTGACAGGCACCATGCTTCTTTCTTAGCACTCTCACACAAGTTCAATTATTGTTGTTTCCTGAGTTTTTGTTGATTTTTATTTTTTATTTTTTATTTATTTTTTTTTTTTGGGGGGGGGGTAAACACATTAATTAATGTTCGTGTGTACATTTTTCTTGGTATCACACTGGATATTTGTGGATCATTTAACACTTAATGCTTTTCTCTTTTTCTTTTTTTTTTGGGGGGGAGTCATTCTCACATTGATGTACAATTATGTTGTTTTATAATATGAGAACAATTAAACAGTTTATTTATCTGTTTCACAATGTACAATATAAGTAATTCACTCTACCCTATTTTGTTTTGGTGTTAATCTGCATATATACATTCTTTTTTGTACAACTTGTATATGTTTGTGCAGTATTGTGCTCCACTTGACTTCCTTTCCACCAGGGTCTGATGGGCCTACAAGTGTGAATAATGTGTGTATGGGGCTGTTATGTTTGATTTGAGTCACCTGGTGAATAGTTTTGTGTATCTGAACTTCATTGTACCGACAGCAGAGCGGTAGACTGGGAACAGGAGCTTCAAAGAACTCGGTGTCCCAACTGGAGGGTTTCCAAGCACAATGAGTTCTTCAACCTTTGTGCATCGTAAGTAATTCACACCTCTGTCTCCTGTTTGTTTCTTTCCCTGTTTCCCTTTCTTCCTCCCTCTCTAAAATGTATGCAGTATAGTTTGGTTCTCTCCTTTCCTTTTTTTCTTTCCTCTTTGAAATATTTACAACTAATTCCTTCACTTGCTTTCTACATATCTTTCTTTTCTTTCTTCTTTCCTGAAACTTGTATACTGTATTTCCCTTTATTTCCTCGCTATCTCCTCTCTGAAGCCTGTACAATTCAGTTAATTTACTTCCACCGCTAAGTATCATGTATTGGGATCATTTGGTTGAATATTTATATTAGTTCATCTGTTGTAGTGTTATGCTTTGTCTGTTCACTGGCCACCATTCTGAGAGAAGATCTAGCCCCTGCCTTCCATCCCTCTTACTTGCCTTTTACAACATGTAGGGAATTTATTGGCTGCTGCCACAGAGCCCACATTAGATTTCCAGCATGGTACAGTATATAGATAAATCAAGGGTGTGGTGTTGGCAGCTTCTCATTCTTTCTTCCAGCTTACCAGCAGTCCTAGTTGTGCCTCGAGACCTTCTAGATGCACAGCTGGAGCAGGCAGCCCAGCACTTCCAGGGGACCCGGCCGCCAGTGTGGTGTTGGGGCACGCCAGCTGGTGCAGCTCTGGTCCGCATGGCCCAGATATCACCCAGCATCACTGACAAGTTGGTAGTCTAAATGGTTTTACTGTAGCCCAAGCTTTCTGTTCACTGTAACACTTTTGTGTCTCACAGAACCTGTTGTGTTTCTGTCTACTACTGGTTGTCTTTATTTTACCTCTACTTCGCCTCATCATACTTTCTTGCTCAGTTTTATCTCTTTCTTTTTCTTTTCCTTCTGTACTGAATTGGTATTTCTTTTCCTGTCGCATCTTTCTTTCCTCTCAGCCCTCCTTCAGGCTCAGTAGATGTTAATACTGTAATATAATAGTTGTGTGAATTTTTCTGGTGGCTGCTATGCTTATTTTATCTTGAAGCAAGTTTGAGGAAATTCAAGGAACATTAACTATTTGCTGACCACATGTGAAATATTACAAGATATGACTTATCATTTTATCAAGGCCACTGCTTTGCACAACACCAGTATAGTAATGAGTGTGGTTAAACCAGGGTGCTTTGCTGATATGTAAAGCAATACACACAGATTGTTGAAGGGTAAGGGATTGGCAACAGGCTTACCTTTCTGTGGTAGACCAGTCCACCCTCACTTTCATGAGATGCACCTTGTCAGGATATCATCTGTAAGTGGAAACAATTGGTGGGATGCAGTGTATTTTTGTAAATCTTTAATTTTTTTACCCTATAAGTTTTATTGGTAAATTTTGTAGCATTTTATTTTGATTTTTAATTCTGATCCAATTGTTACATTTTTAGCAATGACAATCCGGTGGCCCGTGTCCCTGTGCTAGCCTTGCAAGCTGCCAGTGGCTTCCTAGTGGGGAGGACAGGATGGCAATGGGCGGAGAGGGGGCTACACCTCGCCCTTGAGGAGGGGAAGCCTAGGTTGTTTGAGAGTTCCATCTCTTAATATAATTGGCATTAATGTTACACTGAGGAAAGGAAGTACAGTACATGTTGTGTAGAGTATTCACAAGAAATATGACGAACATTAGCTTTCAGGAACATCCATCTTCTGAGTTCAGTGAGGATAAAATTCATTAACAACCTAATCCACATGCATGGCACCTCATGTAATACATGTAATACAACTGTGTGTACTTTATGCAAGGAGTAGTTTAATTGTGTGAGAAGGTAGCATTTAAAATCTTCTCATAGAAAGAAGTTATAATAGCCAAAATGCTTACCTGATGTTTTCATATGTTCTCTAAGCCACAGTAGGTTGTCGGTGTCAAAGTCTGTTGGCAGCAACATGAAGAAAAGGAAAGTGGATGAAGCTTCCCAGTGAGTGAGTCAGTCCTGTGACTATGTGGTGCCCCCAGCTCTTGTAATCCAGCAGTAGCAGTAGTGGCTTCACACCAGTGGGCTGGCTGGCAGGCTGGCTGCTTGTTTGTCTGTCTGCCTTAGGAACCTCTTATCTAAACTGCCTGTGCTGTAAATCTTAATATCACTCATTTTTCTAGACATGTAATGCAACCTTCCTGCCTCTGCTGGCCTAAGGAATAATGTACATGTCCTTGTTAAGCTGCTATGAATTGATGCCTAGTAAATAATGAAAGCATCGCTGGAACCCTCAACATGTGTGTGGGGTGTTTCCTCATGAGTCAAGCAATATATTTAACACTGCAAATGCTACTGAGTAAGATCTAAGCTTTGACATGCATCTTTACCCATTAAATGATTCAGGCTTGGCAGGGCATCTTGTAGCTATGAAAAAAAACTGATTAATTACCCGCATTCCAACACATTGATTTCATTCTTGGCTTGTCAGTAGGGGGGATGCCAAAAGTAGTAAATAGTCTCTCTTGCCATATCCAGAAATGTGTCAGTATGATGCTGCTTCAACTCCTAACAGGGAAATGGCAGAGTGAAATAATGAGGCAGCTTTGTAATTCTGTGGTAACAATCTCATCTCTCTCTTCAAGAAGAGAGGAGGTGCAGTTTGCTTCACCAGGGAGCTTGGTTGCCTTAGGATCTTGCTGAATGAAATAGTGCTAGAGAGCTTAACTTGTTGCAACACATTACCTCAAACACACCTAATAAGCTATACCTGCGGAACACTACTAATCACTGCCGGCTGCAATGACAGTCTTGGGGAATGGGACAAATTTCATCAAAGTGGCTTTATGAGAGTAAATGTTTCCATTTTGTTTTGGTAAGTTTAAGAAGTTTGCTTTGTGAGTTTTTATTTGTTGTTACCTATGTTGTTTTTCATATGAAAATCTCAAATATTATTCACAGTAAAGTACAAGTAAATGCCACTTTTTGTTCTGTTCATTAACATTAGCCCATGGATTTATCATACAATTTTTCCTTTGGTATTACTTTTCCCTCTCTAAAAAAAGAAGAAAAAAAAACATGCACTAATAACATCATTTCATTATTACATATCCACACTATTATGTTGCTAAATTTTCATTTCTTTAGTCTTTTTAACACTGCAAACCTTCCTCTGGTTTCCTGTACCTGAGGCAAGACAATGTGATAATGGTGTGCTGAAACAAACATATCAGTCTGTATGTTAGTGCAGTGAAGGGGTACAGTGAGTGTAGAGATGGTGGAGCAAGATGAGGGTGACTGAGTGAAGTTTATTAATACTCTGCTATAGAATGTAGAGTTAAATTTGTTTAAAAAACAAACAATTGTGGTTTGAAGATGGACTTGAAACCAGAGGGAAAACTTAAGAAAACAGCAACTGTGGAGACTAGTTGATTAATACATTAAGAATGTTAAGTACAAAGAGATGAATGTACTTTGTAATCTTTAAAATTAAATGTTATGACTGCATTTTATATTTCATCACACATTCATGTACAAAACTTATATGTATCATCTGTTCATATCACACATCCTTTATGAGCCTCATAGTCATGTTAACACATTATGTACCAAGCTCCTTCCCTGGTGTGTTGCAGGCAACAGGAGAACAGGATGATGGGGCTGGTGCATCGCTGTCACCCCATGAGGCTGCAACCAAAGATCTTTGACCTTGACCAAATACTGCCTTCCCTCAAAGAGATACAGATCTCATACATTAAACTAAGAGAACTCCACACACCTGGTGAGTTAAACATTGTGATTTTCATTTACTCTTTTGGTCAGCTGTTTTTTTGTCACTGTGGATGTTTATGTTTATATTTTACTCTCTGTTGCATCTCTTGTTGAATGTTATCTGTACTTTTTTATCAGTTTGTTGTTGTTTTCACCTAACATCAAACATTTTTTATCATGTCCTGTCTCAGATGACCCAGCACAGTTTTGGGAGCAGGACCGCCACTACTTCAGCCGTTTGGAATCCTCTCGCTGGCTCTCCCACATCAGCAAGTGCCTGGAAGTGGCTCAGAATGCTGCCACTGCCATCCTGCACCAGAACAGCTCGGTCATCCTCCAGGGTGTGTTCAGTGTTGCTTACTGTTTGTCTCATTATCAATGTTTTGGAATCTAGGAAGCCAGGAAAGCAATGACCAGTTATTGCCAATTCTAGGTGAGTAGTTTGGTAATCCCCACAGTAACAAGGCCATTCTCCGCCCTCCACCACAGATGCCAGTGGGTGCGACCTGAGTGCTGTCATCTCATCCCTGGTGCAGCTGCTGCTTGATCCATACTTGCGCACCATCCGTGGGTTCCATTGTCTCATCCAGAAGGAGTGGGTTGCCCTTGGCCATCCCTTCACCAAGCGCCTGGGCCACACCAGGAACCAGATGGAGGAACAGGTAAGGTGCACTTGAGGCATTGGTCTGGCAGCATACCAGGAATTATAACATGTTCCTTTGTCTATGAGATTTGTGTTTGTGTATGTGCCAGACTCAGATTCCACTGAGGGAGGCTACACAAGACATATATGAAATACACATTTTAAATCAATGTGTTTAAGATGTCTTTGTCTGTTTGAATGGGATGTGTGTTCATTGTCTGGGCCATCCTATGTTGGATTGACAACTTGATATATATATATATATATATATATATATATATATATATATATATATATATATATATATATATATATATATATATATATATATATATATATATTAATCAAGTGTTTTATTTTAATGGAGAGATGGTACAAATGTTAAACTTGTAAGTGTAGAGTAATAGTAATTAAAGCCTGGAATGAAGAGTTAACCTTACATGCAGAGTCCAGTGTGGCTGCTGTTCCTGGACTGTGTGTATCAGGTGAGCCTACAGCACCACACAGCCCTGGAGTTCACCTCAGAGTACTTGGTGGCCCTGTGGCATGCTGCCCACTGCTCACTACACTCCAGCTTCATGTTCAACTCTGTCAATGCCAAATATAGTGCAAGTGATGTAAGTATTGTTTGGTTTCTTTCTTGTATTTGGTATAAGAGAACAGTTGCATTTTATGATAAAGATTTACAAGATGTGCATGTTGTATTGATTGTCATCTACATAAATAAGTTCATTTTTTTGGATGAGAGCTTTGCAGTAAGTTGAAAGCCCTGATAGTATTTGTATCCTTATGTATGATTATTGGTATGTATTGGTTTACAGGTCCTTCAGCGAGAGAACCCACAGCAGCCAATCTATCTGAGACCAGTGTGGAGCTGGTGGGCAGAAAATAAAAGTATTATTGAGAATGAGCAGAATGGATCTGATGAAGAAACTTTGGATTGTAAAAGCTCAGCCAGAGAGGCTTTCCTCAATGTCCATTACATTCAGAAACTATTCAAGTCACTGGCCATCAGTGGAGCAATGAGGCGTATCAATGATCCTCTGTCCAGCGCCTACCACACCTGGCAGCGCATTGACTGCCTCATGGGAGAAACCAGGCAGCTGCCCTATGACCCAGCCACAGCTGTTGTTCCCTTACAGCTGGATGGAAGCTTGAGGCTGGATACCAGTCTAAGCAACCTCCGACCTTGGCTGAACTGCTTCTGTGCCTGGCTGTCTGAGCCGGCCATGCTGACGCTTAATGACTCGGAGTCTTTGCTGAAGGATTCCACTCCAGCCTCCCACCACTGGTCACACATCCATGAAATGTACAACACTATGAAGGATCTCTTGTCACAAAACCTAACCAATGGAGCTGCTCAGTAGTTTGTCTGGTGGTGCAGTTGTGAGCTGCACCATAAGGCTTCACACCAATCACAGTGTTGGTTAATAAAAAAGACTTGTGATAATCACTTTCAATCATGGAGTGTGAAAGAGTCAGCCAGGTCTGAGTGTTGGCTGGGGGTGTTAGCTCTAAGAGTGATGCCCTTGTTGAGTATCACAGCTTGCCAAAAGGTGAATCTGTGAGAAAAATCTAACTACAGATAACATGTGATTCTTCATACTGGCTCATATATCAGTATGTATATTTTGGGTTTTAAACTGTGCACGTGTGTATGTGTGACAAGTGGAAAGGGTTGTGCTGAGAATATTCTTCCATTATGGCCCCCAATTTATCCTGTGGGAGTGTGAGTATGTGTGTGCATCATGTCTTTGTTAAGTATAGGGACTTGTGATGATGGATGAAGGGAAAGTATAACTTAAGACAGTGCAGAAGTAATAATGTTTGCAAGAATTACAACTATGTCTTCCTTCAGCCAAAGTTTACAATCTGTGTGTGTGTGTGTGTGTGTGTGTGTGTGTGTGTGTGTGTGTGTGTGAAGGCCTTGTTGGTATACTGGAGTGTTGAGGCTTTGCTACTTGCTGGACACTGGGATCAAGAGGCAACAGTCATAGATTATCTGGACCTTTAGTGGCATGGTGTGTCCTGTAAGTGGTGCCATATGACCTCATTGTTGTGGCACCAGAGAATCAATCAATCAGTCAATTTATATACTTAAATACTCGAGTCACTGTAATTGGTCAGAATCACCCAAAGAATAAGGTTGTGATTCATTATTGCTCCACACAATATGGAATGGATGTCACAATGTATATCAAATCAGTGAAAATAGGCAGTTCAGAATAAGCCATGAGTAATTCCAGATGTAGCAGGATATTGTGATGTTTCCCTGAAATGTTAATATCTTGAGTGACAGTAAACACCCTTAATAACAACACAAGTTACTTTTGCTGTAAATGTGTTTGCAATTTCTTTAATTAGGAAATGTTTTGATTCTTGCCTCTTGTATTCATGCATGGCAGACAAGGCAAATTTACACTTAGTATATTTATGTTATTTAATTCAAACAGACCTCTGTGCACCATCTTACCTGAGTATAGCTGCTGTCCTTCAGCTGATATTAATGTGAATGGCCAATAAGTTATGCAGTTTGTAGCCTTAACTCTCTCTCTCTCTCTCTCTCTCTCTCTCTCTCTCTCTCTCTCTCTCTCTCTCTCTCTCTCTCTCTCTCTCTCTCTCTCTCTCTCTCTCTCTCTCTCTCTCAAATTTCAGTTTATTATTTTTAGGCAAACAAGACATCTGCTTTGTCTCTGTGCCAGTTGAAGGAATCAGGTGGGCAGGTGGAAGCATTTTATGTCATGGTAGATACTGTATGAAGGTTGTATGTCACATTTTATTTTTATTCCCCTCCCTTTCCTCCATATGTGGGTGTGACATGTTTTCCATTCCATAAGTCCGAATTCCTTAATTTCTGCCTAATATAGGGTTTAGTGTGGGCATGGGTGTGTGCTTGTTTATGTATGCATGTTTTGTTTATCTGTTTGCCTTCCTACCTATCGATTTGTTTGTCTGCTTGCCTGTCTGCCTCCTTTTCCCATGAGTAATATCACAATGGTGTTTGGTGAAGAGCATCCCAGGTATCTTCACCACATCTGTGTGTGAGACTGACTGATTGACTGAATAATGAACACACAGTGGGATTGGATCATGGTGTTTAAACATAATGATCTCATGTGCAGATTTAAGTCTCGGTGGAACAACATATAATTACCCAGTATTTGCATTGTAATTATTTTCCACTCCAGAGTCACAAATATATATATATTATGCTATATATATTTATATAGTCATGCATAAGTTCCTTTTTTGGAGTTTTAAGTTTTGTGAGTAGAAGAGAATAAATTCTGCGTCGGCTTGCGTAGCATTTTATGGTGTGCTTGTCTGTCTGTCATTTGATGGTTTAGTTGTTAATATATCGCTGACTTCGCCACTTCAACCTGTCATGTTCCCTTGAATTAAGAACTTTTAGTTATGGAGTTTTCAGTGGCATTGTTTGTCACCAAAATGATATATATATATAGTATATATACATATAAGTACCTATATAGATTTTCTCCCTAAGTTATGTTGCCGTATATGAAGATGAAGGAATTCTTGAATTAAGATGGGTGGAATGTGGGTTGTGCATTCCCTTTACACACAAAATGTACTGTATATGCTAATGAGAGCTTATCTGCTTTACAACCTGAAGTCAGAGTGTGTAGGCTGAATGGTAGTGGTGAGATGCCTCCACATGCGCTGGTCATTGCATGTTACTCAGTCTTCCTTGGGCCAGTGTGGGAGCCTGTCATGTTTCAGGGTGGGGTGCCTGGTAATGGTAGGTCTGTAGCACTGCACCCCTTCCCTGTCCCTGTCTCTGGTCCCACGGCCCCTCACCACTGAGTCTAGTTCAGCTCGTCGTCATGTATAGAGTGAAGCTGGAGTGCGGGGGTTTTGCGTATGCATTTTTTTTCCTTTTTTATGTAAATTGTATTCATACCTCATCTATTTTTTTCCATTAATACTTTTTAATAAGGAATGGTCAGGGATTCACTCTTCTTGAAATGAAGTGATGTTTTGTTATGAAATGATTAGCACAAAATTACTCCTCTAGCATTTTTTTAATGTGATGCAATTTCTCTCTCTCTCTCTCTCTCTCTTTCTCTCTCTCTCTCTCTCTCTCTCTCTCTCTCTCTCTCTCTCTCTCTCTCTCTCTCTCTCTCTCTCTCTCTCTCTCTCTCTCTCTCTCTCTCTCTCTCTCTCTCTCTCTCTCTCTCTCTGCTGATTAAATATATTTATGCATGAACTGATAATGTTTGATGGAGAGAAAAGGTGAATTATTTACAAAGGAAGTAATCACATTCTCCATACATTCCCAGAATTTCCACTGCTATTGTGTTAATATGAAACTCAGTGTCTTGGATATGACAGTCAAGTGTGTATTGATTTTTTTTATTTTACTTTTTATTATTTTTTTTAAATAGAACTTATTGTATGCATTGAAATTTTATTCATTCAAAATTCAGGTGCAGAAATAATTTGCTGTGATGATGTAAGCAATAATTAATTGATTTTCACTTGTAAGTTAAAGTACAACTTGCAGATGAAGTGCAGAAGTATATCTTAAGAATGTAGAGTCGTGGTTACTGTGTAGCAAGTTATATTCATTGTTTTTTCTTCATGGAGTCCCAGACAGAGGTTGAGTTCACAGCACATCTGTGAGACAGGGGAGTGTTAGGGTCCAGTGGGTGAGGTGCAGCTTTGTGGTAATGGCTGTACACTGCTGTGGCTCTGCTGCCATCCAGAGCTTATTCCTTGTACACTTTTGTAGTAGTAACAAGTGTATAAAAAGACCCCATGCTTTTATTAGAATTGTTATTATTTCATTTCATTATCTTCTTGAGTGACTAGCAGCTCTACTTTCTTAAAGAAATAGAGACCTACACAGGGAAGCATGAGTGCTTTTGTCAGAATTCTTAGAGAAGCCTTTGCCCCTCAGGCAGGTGACTCTCATTCACAAAGTGTTAGTTAGACTCATCACCTCCACACCCTAGTATGTGTGCTACCATTTCTACCCTGGCTTAGAGGACAAACAAGACTGATAAAACCTGTTCTTTGTGATTTTGTTTAGGTCACATATGAAATATTGTTGTTCTGTACCATTTATGAAGGGTACAGCTAAGTAGTATGTATATTTATGGAACTTTATTCTTGTAGTTAAGAATTGAAGAATTTCATGTTTTACATGATTCATATTGAAACTATATCAAAATTGTTACCTTGGTATTGATTTTGTATGTGTACTTGTGATGGTGTGAATGCCTGTCATTGCCAGACATGGGAGGAACCATCAAGAAGCAAGGCATTCCACCAGGGATCACAGGTTACCTACTTACCAAAGAGACTAGAGGTGGTGGTGTGCGAGGGAGCCAAGCATAGGTCCTTATTAAAGGCCATGTTACATGTTTGAATTTTGAGAATGTCTTTGTCCTGTCTTCTGAAGTGTGGGTTGAGTGTGATGTCAGATTCTTTTATTCTTGAGAAGATTGTCTGGTTGTCTGGGGCCTCAGTGTGATGCAAAGATGCCATTGTTTGTGCTCCACTGCAAGGCTGCACTTCATTCATGTTGTTTTAATGGTCTAAAATCCAGACAAATCCTGCGCATTATTTGTTGAGAATATTCATATTGAATACCATGTAAGTACCATATGTATTTGTCTTCACAGGGGTTTAAACTTTAATTAGTTGTATTTTATGTGTATATACTATTAAGTTTTTCAAGTTATGTTGTTTATGCAGTTTTTTGGTTCCATCATCCTGTGACCTCTTGTGGGGAGCACAGCAGTGGAAAAAAGGAGGGTTATTTTCACCATTTGATGTGCTGCCATAACACCCAAGCCAGCCAGCAGAACTGGCACATGATATTATTACTATTCTATGACCTTGTCTTGGTCATGTGTGTTTTACCAGCACCCCTGCTTTTTGCAATGCAGTCTTTCTTCCACATGTTGTGTTTCTGCCATAACCAGTGTTGTGTAATGGTCCTTGGACATGCTGTGTACTGTGCCCTGAGGACCTAATGGAGGCCGGCAGAGTGAGCCTGAACCTCTGTGCTGAGTCCGTTGGTTTGATCCGGGGCACACCTACCCCAGGGTGACACATTTTCATCATATTCATATCAAACAGTATAGAAAAGATACTATTTTCAGAGAATAACAACTATTTTGTGTACGTACCTTTTCCAAGGGACAGGAACAGATTTTTGTGCTTACTTTCTTAGAGGGAATACTTAAAGCAGCAGCAGCAGCTTGGTCCAAATTGATGTCAGGGGACAAATGTTTAATGTATTTAATGATGCTTGCTCATTTTGATGATGTATGAAATTCATTTACCATAATAATGATTGTGAGGATGTCCAGTAGCCCTGTTGGGGAAACTATATTCAATGTAGCTCTTCCCCCATCAGAGTCAGTGCCCCCACACAACACTGTTCAGCATCACTCACTGTGTGTCAAGCCTCTTCTTATGTTATAAGCAGATTGTACAAAGGTGTAGCCTGAAGCCGTGATGGATTTCATTATAATATTGTTATTCTCTCTCTCTCTCTCTCTCTCTCTCTCTCTCTCTCTCTCTCTCTCTCTCTCATATGATTTGTTTTTACATGTGGTTGTCTTCCTACACACACACACACACACACACACACATTAACATTTTGAAAACTTAAAGGTTGTGATTTGTCATTTAAAATATTGATCAATTATTCTCTCTCTCTCTCTCTCTCTCTCTCTCTCTCTCTCTCTCTCTCTCTCTCTCTCTCTCTCTGTTATCACCATCGTTGTGCTGTTACTGTTGTAGTGCGGGGAGGGGCCGATCAGTTAAGTAATGGCTGCTGTGTTAGATGTTCTAGGCGCCTTTGATATACTGTACATCCATTGACTGGCTTTATATTAGAGTACTATGAGAAGTAATAATAAAGAAATGTTTAATAGAACTTGAGTCTGCTTTCAGGTAAATAAGGAAATGAGTTAGAAGGAACATAGTGAAGAGGAGACTGAACAGTAAAGATAACAGCAGGAGCAAGAAAATGTGTGAATAGTAGAGATAACAGCAGGAGCAAGAGAAAGTGTGAATAGAAAAGATAACAGCAGGAGCAAGAGAAGGTGTGAATAGTAGAGATAACAGCAGGAGCAAGAGAATGTGAGAATAGTAAAGATAACAGCAGGAGCAAGATGGTGTGAGAATAGTAAAGATAACAGCTGGAGCAAGATGATGTATGAGTTCAGGATGTTCTTAAGATATTGGTTTGAGATGCTGTAGGGGAGAGAGACAAGTATTTTCAGCAATTCCTGGACTTAAAGAGGATGTGAGAGGTGAGTATCTAGAACTGTAGGAGTGAAGGTGGACTGAAATGGTAGTGATAGTAATAGTAGCAGTAGTATTCATTTACACGTCAGGATTTACTAGTAACAAATGAGAGACGGTTCTGAAGGTTCATATCTTTACTTCCATAGTCACTTTGTTCACATAATTGAGGGTAAATATAAACTAAATAGCCAGTGTCGATTCAGTCCCAGGTCACCAGAGCAGTTCAGACTGGCACAGGGAGCAAGATGAGACTCGACAAACACTCCTTGGATTTGGTGAAGGGAGGACTGAGGCAGCAGCTCCTTGCCACACCTGAGCCTCAACAGTCCAATGAGGCCCCACTTAGGCTGACGTAAGAGGGGAATCAGCATAGCCCATGAACTTAGTGGAGTCTGTACTGCCACAGCTCATGTCATACCTCAACACCCCACCACTCCAGCATCAGATGGTACAGGTAAGTTATAATACTTGTTCTGAAATACTGTAGACTGGTGAAGACTGTTCATTAATGTTTTTACTGCTCTGGCTGTCCCTTGTTAATATCAAGAGCACTGTTAACACTTAGTAATAAAACAAAAATTAATTGGATGGACATAAAAAGTTATTCTTGTTTTCAAGTTTGCATAATTTCTTAACTGTTGTATAAAGAATGAGTGTAAAAAGTTGTACATGGTTTGAGGAATCTACTTAGCTGTAAAAGGACTAATTGTCACCACTGTTTTCTGAATACTTCATTTGGTTACCTTTTCCATGTTCTTACCCCATCTGAAACACACTAGGCTCTGACAAGGATTGTTATCAGAGTACAATGAATGGTCAGTAATATTTCTAGAAGTCTTTTCTCTGTTTTTCTCATTGATGGTGCATGATTCTTGTTAAATTATCTCTTGAATCATGAAAGCCACCATTACTGTCCCAACCCTTCCTATACCTTCCGCTAGTACCTACGAGAGAGAGAGAGGGGGGGGGGGGGGAATGGAGATGAGACGCTGTAGTGTTTAAAAATACCGTCCTTTATAAACCCATTACATTTCATGAAAATGATCCTTACTGTTTCCACTTCAATTATTACCTCAAGCGTCCTAGGGAAAAAAGGGTATCATTGAAGTGTTTTAGAATATCGTCCTTAATGCATCTTTCTCATTCCACTTACTATGACTAAGATCAAGAATTGGGTTTTCTTTTTTTTCTATATTCTCACTCCAATGAATCATGATATGCAGTGTTGAGATTTCATTCCCAATTTCCGCCTCGCAGTGAGTTACGATATGCACACCTGGACCCAGACACCCCAACAACACAGCACCCTCACAACACCCTAATTATCATACATAACAACGATACACGCGATGCACAAGCTTGCTGCCTGTCTGCACTCGGGATGTACACAGCAGCACATATACCATACACAGCCACAAGCTAAATGATTCCTACACGTTACTGAAAACACCACTAGTCAATGCATTTCACTTCAGCTCAGGGCGCCTATTTGTTTTCATTTCCATTTTAATTCCTTCAGTACTGGAACACAATTCTACCGCGAGTTTTAGGTAAGATTAGATGATTTTATTGACATTAGGAAGGCTCTATGGAGGTCAGAAGATTAATGGCCAGAGTCTGTACAATTTTGATTTCCACATGAGTTCCTGAAGCTGTATAAAATCATTCAATAATAAGCAGAAAAAATATCAAAATGCGTTCCAGTACTGAAGGGGTTAATTCTGTGAACGATACTGTTATCAGTGTTTAATTTGGATAAACCCGTACAATGCAATAGCTTCATTTGATTTTGTTACCTTTCTTGGCAATTCCCTTCTGTCAATCAGCAAAAGTCTTGTTTGTTTAATTTAGGGAAGCTACAAGGCTCGTGTGTCGATTTCCGACGTATTTCCAGTAACTTTTTTTATTTTTCAAGTTGTCCCCGTAGCTGTTGCCGGTCAACATTTTCCTTAGAACTACTAACACTACGTAGAGAATACTTAGGAGATAATTTTTATTACGTACACTAACTTGTAGAAAAAGAGACAGCTAAAAAGTGTAAGTTCACATCGCACTGAAACTCCAATGCTCCTTTACGCCACCTTTTGTCAAACACCAAACCAAAATCTCTGCCATTATTTTTCAAGCTTAGATTACTACACCAGTATTGCATGAAGTCACAAGGGTGACATTCATAATATATCATGTGCATGGGGTGTTGATGAAGGAGTCACAGCGGGATAAACTCGTCTGGTTTACTAATTTAAGCTGACATCACTCGCGGAAATGACCGTGTGTGTGTGTGTGTGTGTGTGTGTGTGTGTTTAATACTTTAAATGGTCGTCCTTTTATACTTGCTTTAGAGAGAGAGAGAGAGAGAGAGAGAGAGAGAGAGAGAGAGAGAGAGAGAGAGAGAGAGAGAGAGAGAGAATATTATGACACAAGAACACTAAACAGAAATTGAGAAAAAAAATATCAATAAAGAAAATGGGAAGAGACAACGAAGAACACGAATAATAAAAAAAATAACCAAAGAAAAACCCAACAAAAATAATCCAAACAACTACCAGACAGAGAGAGAGAGAGAAAGAGAGAGAGAGAGAGAGAGAGAGAGAGAGAGAGAGAGAGAGAGAGAGAGAGAGAGAGAAAGAAGAGAGAACAGCTATAGTCTAGTCACTGTAGTGTTTCATCCCTGCTTGGACTAACGCAGAAGTTGAAAAGACATAGCATTCTCTGGTCCTTTAATCCTTATTGTCTATTAGTTAACTTCCATGTACGTGTCAAACAGGAGGAAATAAACAGAAAAAAGGATACCATTCAAATTGGTGTAGAGGTGGACAAGAGCCGCCCAACATCATCACCTACTACTTTTGTTAATGGTATCACTTCTCACATTGATGCTGAGTTTGAAGAGAGACTGTCGACAACACCTACCTTTCTTTCCCTAGCCATGTGTACCTAAACATCACTACTCACACTGAAGAAGAGGTCGAAAAGAAACAGTCGTCAACATACATCACCTACTCCTTTTCTGAACCGTATTCTTCTACCAGGACATGGGAAAAACAAGCTGATTTGGACCTCTTTCCTTTGACCATAATTTCCTTTGCCGCTAAAATCCCGGACTCCCTGCCACCGTTTGTCTGCCGCCTCCCTCTTCGCATCCTCCAGCCTTTCGCTCAGCCGTTTCCTGGCCTTGCAAATTCAAGCTAATGCCCGCCACGTCCCGCCAGACAATGACTGTATATTTCAGAAGTTAATAGACACCTCTGCCTTGCTCTTCTTCCTCCTCCTCCTCCTCCTCCACCCTTTCCTTACCACCATTTACTCTTGCTCCCTTCTCCTTCCTCCTCCACTGTCTCAACTGGTCTTTCTCTTCTCATTTATCTGTTTCTCCTCCTCTTCTCCTTTCTGTTCATCCTGTACCTAACTTTTTCTTCTCTTTCCTCCTCC
>CM035211.1:3083705-3091986 GCA_020233015.1 Callinectes sapidus | reverse complement strand
GAGAGAGAGAGAGAGAGAGAGAGAGAGAAAGAGAGAGAGAGAGAGAGAGATCTTGCCTTTACGTATGTTAATGCAAGCTTACCATTATAATCCCTAAAAGCAGCATTTCCGCGCGCGCGCGCGCGTGTGTGTGTGTGTGTGTGTGTGTGTGTGTGTGTGTGTGTGTGTGTGTGTGTGTGTGTGTGTGTGTGTTGTTGATGATAATGATAAACATGGACCAATATGAATCACATTTCCATATTCAAACTCGTATCATCATCATCTTCTTCTTCTTCCTAACCACACAAACTTAAAATAATACGTACGTTGCATCTACGGTTCGTCAATCTATCTCCCTCTCTCTCGTTCCATTCAGCAATATTGAAATGGACACTGATTCCTGCTAACTTTCCCATTTCACTCCATCACGAATCCCGCAGCGTAAGCTCTTAATACGTATGATGCACGTACACAGTTCAGGTGGTGCTGGCAATCACATCACCAAAACCTCACTCTATCTCACACACACACACACGAAGCTAACAGGTTAACGAACAGGTGCATATTAACCCCTTGAGTACTGGAACGCATCTTTATCATGAGTTTGGGCTGTGATTAGACGATTTTATTAACATTAGGAAGGTTTTATGGAGGTGAGAAGATTAGTGGCCACAGTCTTCACTAATCTAATCCCTATACAAGTTTCTGAAGATGTATATAATCCCAAGATAGTAAGCAGAATAAATATATAAAAATGACATGATACTGAAGGGGTTAATATGTATAATGCACGTATATATATATATATAGGTTTGTGCTGGATATCACGTCACGAAGCTCACTTTATCTCACATACACACACACACACACACACACGCACGAAGCTAATGGACTAATGACCTGGTGTATATTAAGAGCCACGTAGGAGTAAAATATAATGAAGGGATATAATAATAGGACGAAATTGTCAGGTACAGCTTATTACTTCATTTATTACATTACTACTTAAAGAGACTGTAATACTTTGACTCTTATCTTGCATCTTTAAAGGACAGTATAAAGTATATCATGGTTCATTATTTACTTAGTGCATAGAATTTATTACGAAAAAAAGGAAATATAAGATTGGTAGGGTAGACAGAGAGAGAGAGAGAAAGAGAGAGAGAGAGAGAGAGAGAGAGAGAGAGAGAGAGAGAGAGAGAGAGAGAGAGAGAGAGAGAGAGAGAGAAAAAGAAGAGAGAAAATAATGTCCCTCAAACAACCTTACTTACCTCCTGTCATTGGAAGAAATTAAAAAGAGTGATATCATCCGTTCGGGGGCGCGTGGTGGGTGTTGCAGGGAGTCAAGGGGCGTGGTGAGGCGTGGCGTGGCGTGGCGGGGCGAGGCGGGGCGCGGGAAGGCCGTAGAAGGGACAGGGAAGAAGTGGTCAGTCTGGAAAGCGAGAGAGAAAAAATTGGTTTGGGAAGAGAAGGAGATGAATTGAATTGAATCAGCATGGGATAAGTTTCTATGCATGAGGTAAAAAAGTGTGTGTATATTCATTCTCTCTCTCTCTCTCTCTCTCTCTCTCTCTCTCTCTCTCTCTCTCTCTCTCTCTCTCTCTCTCTCTCTCTCTCTGTCTCTGTCTCTCTCTTCATCTCGCTCTTTCGTGGAATTCTGGCCTTTTGGAAATAGATTTTTGTGTGTGGGTGTGGATGTAGGTGTGTGTGTGTGTGTGTGTGTGTGTGTGTGTGTGTGTGTGTGTGTGTGTGTGTGTGTGTGTGGTTGTGGGTGTGTGTGTTTTGGTGGCTGTGGGTGTGTGTGTATGGGTGTGGGGGATGGGTGATAAAAATTCCATAGCGCCACTTGTCTTGATAAAGAGTCCAATAATTCGTGGCCTACTCTGCCAAAGTAACGTCAGTCATTACACACACACACACACACACACACACACACAGTTAGTTGTTAGTTAGTTAGTTTATTGACAAAAATGTAAATTACAGCATTATCAAAATGAAACTAATTAACAGTTTTTTTTTTTTGTCCAAATAATAATCTTAGCATTGACACCGTCGACGAATATAACAGTAAAATAAAAAGCATATATATTTACCGTTAACCGTTACAATCCACCAAAATTTCTAATCACACTCGTATATACCCAAAACATCAAAAATAAAATTATATATTTCTTGTCCGTTATCATATTGTATTATGACATCATCATAATACACACACACACACACACACACACACACACACACACACACACACACACACACACACACACACGTTATTAAATGCATCATAAAAACACAAAACAAAATCTAAACGAAAAAATGTAGAAGAGAGAAAAAAAAACAAGCACACTTAATTTGTTAGAAAAAAAACCCCGTCCCATAATAAACAAAATGAAAAAATAAACAGTTGACATTTTTTTTTATAATCCCATAAACATAAACTTTAATATCATAAGCTTATTTTTCTATCAGAAATAATTGTCGGTGGTTTTTGTGGCTGGGGATGAAGGGAGGATTAAAATATTATGTTAAATTGGTCTAGTTTTGCATTATAAGTACGTATGGAATTCAACGTTACTGCCACCTTGCATTGGGAGGTGTAGAGTAACGCACTGTTTTGCTCCAGTAGTAGTGCTTGTTTATTGCCAACGATTAGGATAAATAGAGTGGGAATTTGATGTATTTTTGCTGGAATGTGACCTTTAGTTATTCTGATGCAGTGCTGATGTGGTCATGGTGAAGAAGAGTTAGTGTTGGGATGCATTGTGGGTAAAACGTTATATTTCTTACATTCAATTGTATCCTGCCATGTCTCAGCTGCAGTGAAGGTTATTGATGTTTTTTGTGTGGTATTATCTTGATTCCAGTGTTGGAGTCTTGGTGGGATAATTGTGAAGATTTACTGTTGTGGTGCATTGTGGGTAAAACGTAGTCATTTTCACATTCGATTGTATCTTGTCGTGTCTCAGCTGTAGTAAAGGTTGATAATGCTTTCAAAGGGTATTATCTTGATTCTAATGATGGAGTCTTGGAATGGTGATAGTGAAGAAGAGTTACTATTCTGGTGCATTGTGGGTAAAGCGTTATATTTCTTACATTCAATGATCTCCTGTCACGTTGCAGCTGTAGTGGTGGTTAGTAGCATTTTCAAGGGTGTTCTCATAATTCTGGGAACTAAATCTTGGTGCATTTTTTTATGTAATAAGAGAAAACTGACCAGGGGCAACAGAAGCTACACTGGGGCATTGTGGGTAATTCTCTCTTGTCAATGCTTTAGTTGTAGTGGAAGTGAATTTTGTCTTTCAAGGATGTTCTCTATATAGTAGTGGTAGTTTTAAAAAAGATAGATTTTCATGCTCAGATAATCAGAAAGTATGGAGATGAAGGTAAGAGGAAGAACAAGTATCGGGGATGAAATATATTGAGTTTATTTATTTCTTATTACTAGCCATGAGCATTACAATGGATTGATAAGATGCTCAGAGTTAAGGAATGGTTTTTAATTTCTGCATTATGGGTAAAATGTTTAATTGGTTTCTTATTTCCAGTTGTCTCGTGTCACATTTCACCTGTAGTACTAGTTAATGAGGATTTTTCAAGGGTGTTTTTTATGATTGTGGTGACGGAGTGTTGGTGTGGTAAGGGTTAAGAACGCTTTGTGTACTGGTGTATTGTTGGTAAGAAGTTGAATTACCTTTTTCTTCCATTCAAATTTCTCTGGTTACATTTTAGCTGTAGTAAAAGTTAACTATGTTCTGAAGGTTGTTCTCATGATTCTAGTATTAGGTTAAGAATTCTCCCCTATCACATTTTAACTGTAGTATAAGGTAATCGTGCTTTCGAGGTTTTTTTTTTAATTCCTGTGACCGCTGAACAAAGGTGCTAAACCGCAAAAGAGAAACCACTAATGGAAACACCTAAAACGTCTTCGTACAATTCTACTTAACCTTTGAAAACATCCCTGGTGAGAGAAAGCTTTTGAAACTACTTGTCTTGAATATCGTAAAGCAGATAATGAAAGGTTCTGTTTGGATACTTGGAGTATTCCTTGATGCTTCTAAATTAATCTCTCAATTCCTGGTGTTCGTGATATCAAATCCTTGTTAGCTAAAGTGGTCGGTATTGACAGAAAGTTATGACAAGCTGAGTCTCTCGTGGTAAGTTGAAATTGTTCACTGTTCATGTTATTCTTGGTAAGGGTACATTGATTTTGTACATTTACTGCATTCCATTATCGTCGTTTTTTAGCTGAGAATCATACAACTGGCTATTTTTGTCTTCTTTCCTCCTTTTTTCTATAACAAATTTTCATTATTTTTATCATTTTACCGTTCATGATGTGTTTTTTGCTTCCTTGTTCCTACCCATTATTTTTTTTCCTCATTTTCTTTCTTTCAGACATTCATATTTTCTGTTTTTCCCTTAATCATTCGTTTTACTTTATCACTTCACTTTGTGTCTTTCTTCCATGCGTGAAAAAAGAAACATTGACATTTTATTATTTATTCCTATTTAATTATTTTTCATCTTTCTTGTCATTGTTACGGATGTTGTTATTCTGGCAGTGTTAGAGGTGGTGGGTGCGGCGGTGGTAGTGATGGTGGTGGCGGTGGCGGCGGTGGTGGTGGTGGTGGTGGTGGTGGCGGTGATGGTGGTGGTGGTGGTGGTAGTGGTGGTGGTGGTGGTGGTGGTGATGGTGGTGGTGGTGGTGGTGGTAGTGGTAGTGGCATCATCATCAGTCACGTTTCTTCGACGAGGCCTCAGAGGAACCTCATCACACTATGTTGACACCCACAACACCAACGACTGTCCCTTTTCCCCTCACACCTCGCCACTCTCACCCACTGTTACCCTCACCCCTTCGCCCTCTCCCTCTCTCACCATCTCCCTCACTCATTAGCCTCATTTCTTCCCCCTCTCACCCCTACCTACCGTCACCCTCATTGTTTGTCACCCTCACCCACCGTTGCTCTCACCCCTTCCCCCTTTCTCACCATCACCCTCACTTATTACCCTCACCATTTCCCCTCTCACCCTCATTCTTCGCCACCCTCACCCACCGTCGCTCTCTCACCATCATCATCACCTCTCGTCCCCTCACTTTGTTGTCCTCACTATTTGTCACCCTTACTCCGCGTCACTTTCACAATTTCACTCTCACCCATTGTCACCCTCACCATCCCGTTGTTCTCATTTTCGTCCCCTCACAATGTCACCCTCACTTACCGTCATCTTAAGGTAGTCCCTCTTTCTTCCCTCTTTTCCTCCTTATTCTTTATATTTTTTTACTATTTCTCTTACAGCTGTTACTCTCACTGTTGTCACCTCAACCTGTCACTCGCACTCATCGTACCCCTCATCAGGTTATCTCAAGGTGGTCTCTCTTTTTTCCCCTCTTTTCCTCGTTATTCTCTGTTTTCATTATATTTTTCCCCTTTTTTTACCTCCTTCCATACAACACAAACGCCTTTCTTCTTTCCCTTTCCTTCCATTACAACAAGTGATTTCCATTATTCCCTATTTCCTATCACCATATATCTCTTTTATTTCCCTTTACACGGCAGAGGGAAAACTAACGGATCCAAACAACCTTTCCTTTCATTTTCCCTCCATTTGAAGAAATTTTTTCCTGTCACTCACTATTTCCCATTGCCATATTTTCATTTTATTTCCGTTTACACAGGGAAAAAGAAACGGAAGTCAAAGCACCAGATTATTTCTTTTCTTTACCCTTCCCTCTCTCTTTCTCCCTCCCTTACTCGTCCCTGTGTGATAGATTGACCCAGGCCTGTCTTTTTTAATGGACGAGGAGGTACATGAGAGCTCCCTTCCTTCCCTCCCCTCCCCCTCTTCCCTCCCTCCTCTCCGTCAGCCTCTTCAGAAGATTGTTTAAAGAGTAAGGGATGTACCTGAACTTTTGACCTGGTGAAGCATGCACTGTTAGGGAAGAGAAGTTTTGGTGCAGTGTGTCGTGATTTTTGCCTCCTTTCCCCGTCAGGAGGTTCAGGAGGCTGGCTGTGACGTGAGGACCAGCGTGCGTGTAAAGGTGAGGCGCTGGTGAGGTGTATTCATGATGGGGTGTGTTCGTGTTTGCGTGTGACAGCGTGTGATTGCGTGGGGATGTCTTGTGTGATGTTGAAAGGTGGTTTATGTGTGTGTGTAGTGGTGGGGTTGGGGTTGGTGAGCTTCTTATTGTCGCCTCAGTGGTTAATATCAGTCTCTTTATTCTTTCAGTGTTTAGTGGGTCTTTCATTAACACTTCCAGCTTTATAGACAAACCTTTTAGCGCAATGCCCGAGAAAGAGTGAAACTTTAAAAGGAAAAATATTGGTCGGTTTATACGCTCCGCCTCAGTGTGTCATCTCCGTCTCATTAACCTTAGCACTGTTTCACTCATCCTTTATCAACACTTTCAATAATGTAAGGAAACTTTGTACCTTTGTGTTTAAGAAAAGGGGGATTAGAAATACTGTTTACTTTATTTTCATTGAATTAACCCTTTATCTCCCTAACCCTTTTAGTCTTTATGGCATCTCTCATTAACACCTCCAGCATTATAGAAGCTTTTATCGCAGTCTGAAGAGAAATAGGGTATTAAGATGAAGAATATGGTCTGCTTTTATCCTTGTAGCTTCTTTTTATCATTGCCTCCTTACCCTTTTAGTATTCGAGGCATCTTTTCATTATTTTACAGCATGGCGGGGAATGTCATGCTGCGATGTTTAAGAAATAGAGGATTCTTAAATTGAAAAAAATGTAGTGTGTCTTAAAGTTACAACTCTATTTACGATCACTGTTGAGCTAAAATGAATTATCGTGTGGTTTACGAGGTAGAAAATGATGTTTAGGCCGCTGTAAAACGATAAAAGAACGTAATTTGCATGAAACAAACTGCCTGAATGTTTGTGTTTCCATTTTTGGGGGGTTAAGGTAGGAAATTGAGGAAAAATAACAGTGTGTTGCATTCATGAATAAACTGGGGGTATTTTTTTCTTTTTATTTGCATGGTTGAAAATGAAGATGCGTACGTTTTCTTTTTATTTATTTTCTTATTGAATTAAAATGTATGTAGAAAAGAAACAAAGAGAACTGTTGACCATTTACGAGGCTGAGAATGTGCCCGTGTTTATTCTTCACCAAATAATAAAAGAACAGAATTTGTTTTTCCATAGTCCACATTCTCATTTCACTTATCTAAACAGACAAACTCGAGATGAAAAAGTCAAGAGTATATATTTTTTTTATTATCTACACTGGCAATAAGCTGATGTACATTCCTGACCTCACCTCACCGCTGCCTTCCTGTCACCATCATCACTATTTACCGCTGATTTGTCCCTCCTGATGATAGTGATGGTGATGGTGGTGGTGGTGGTGGTGGTCTTTAGGCCTTTAGGATGTTGAGTGGTGGCGGTGGTGGTGGTGATAATGATGGTGATGGTGATGACGATGGTGATGACAGCGCCTTTTCCCTGTATAGATTATGTGTCGGGAGGAGGAGGTTGAGGAGGAGGAGGAGTACGAGGACGAGGACGAGTAGGAGGAGGAGGAGGAGGAGGAGGAGGAGGAGGAGGAGGAGGAGGAGGAATACAAAGGAATACAAAGGAAGACAAACAGCAACAGACCCTGAGGTCCTTGCTGGGCTGTTTGAGACTACTTGCTAACTATCAGTAGTAAAGACAGGACAGCAAAGCAGAAGGCTCCTCCCCACCAGGAGGAGGACGAGGAAGAAGAAGAAGAGGAGGAGAGGAAGAGGAGAAGGAGAAGAAGAAGAAGAAGAAGAAGAAGAAGAAGAAGAAGAGGAGGAGGAGGAGGAGGAGGAGGAGGAGAAATGCAAGTAGTACGGGACTCGCGTGTTTATTTGTCTCTGTGACGTGGACAAGGCGCAACTTTACAACACACACACACACACACACACACACACACACACACACACACACACACACCCACACACAGTCATGACTCCTTCTTTACGTCTAATCGAAGCTTCACGTTCATGTCGTTTTTCGTTAAATGTTGCGTAGATCGAATGAAAGAGGAAACGTACATCTCTCTCTCTCTCTCTCTCTCTCTCTCTCTCTCTCTCTCTCTCTCTCTCTCTCTCTCTCTCTCTCTCTCTCTCTCTCTCTCTCTCTCTCTCTCTCTCTTACAGTTTGTTTGTGTTAGAACAAATTGAATAACCGAATAACTAAAGTCAAAGTGTGATGGAAAATAATGAAAAAAAATATATTAATTGGTTTTTATTTAAGTTTTGTTGGTATTAAAGTTAGTCATGTAAAGAAGAGAGAGAGAGAGAGAGAGA
>CM035211.1:3020369-3055878 GCA_020233015.1 Callinectes sapidus | reverse complement strand
ATATATATATATATATATATATATATTAAAAAGATATAATAATAATAATAATAATAATAATAATAATAATAATAATAATAATAATAATAATAATAATAATAATAACAAAACTATCCCACCCTCCCCCAAAAGACCAGAAAGTTAGATTTTGAAGTTAAAGAAATGAGAGTGAAAGCGGCGGTGGCGGTTGGCTACTCATTGCACTACTGACGTGGACAATTAGAAAAACGAGAGTACAGGTATAATTAATGTTGTATAGCAAGACCTGGCATAGGAAAAAAGAAGAGAAACGTGCAATCTCTATGGAATGAAAATGACAGGCTCGAGATAGACTGACAAGAAGACGGATAAACATTGTTATAGGAGATAAAGTAAAAGAAATGAATCATTCCTGTTGACGCCAATAACATTGGAGATAACTGGAGACCCCGGTCCCCAGCTTTTAGTCATAACAGTCAGATTAGAATAAAAAAAATCCCCTTCATAAGATAGAATGGATTATGGAATACATTACAATATAGAGAAAGAAAAATAAGCCGGCGTTAGACGTACTGTGATAACCATCCCCACAGACTTCTACTTTGCTTCAACTTCCTCCTTCAGTCACCGTAAGTTTTGAGATCTGCATGTTCTCCTGAATGGAATAGAGACGCGTATTCTGAAACCCTTTCCTCTCTCACCATGACTATTTTCAAAGGTCACAAGGATGATTCATCAGGTCCTTGCGAGTGCCTCCCTTGTAAACAATGTAGAAATCTCGATAATCTGTCACTGGAACTGTAGGAACACCCTCTACAACCCATATAGTTTCAACTAAAGCCTATTGAGTGCAGCAGAGGTGCGGTGTAGAAGTGTTTCAGACTATGATCCAATTAAGGCATTAGAAAATTTAATGAGGGACGCGCGCTGGAGTGAAAGTGTGTGGTGTGTTGCCCGACTATTGACAGTGTGTACCAGAGAAGGAGAGGGGCAGTGGTGGTTATCACTGACCCTCACCATGTCCTCTCAGATAATTTTTTTCAATAGTTTCTGTCTTACTAACACAAGATAACAGTTCTGTGTCCAAGGCCAAGATTTTACTCTTCCATTCTATGCACCTATCATAAGGGAGCGTACACTTTTTTTTAATATAGTTTTGTTTTCTTTTATTTTCTCTTTCAAGAGGACATTCACTTTTATACTTTCGTCTCTCTCTCTCTCTCTCTCTCTCTCTCTCTCTCTCTCTCTCTCTCTCTCTCGTTATCTTTCTTTTCTTTCTTACTAGATCTAAGACGTAATTGGCCGGTCAGTTTCCAATCTCTGCGAAATTACTATTACTACTACTACTACCGCTGTCCCATGCTTTTGTTAATGAACCAGATTAAATTGTCAAAGTCTACATAATCGGGCACATCTTCAACATACCATGCCTTGTGAGAAGAGAGCACGTCACTTCACAGAACATGCTGTCACGAGTCACAAAGCACGGGTGTCTGGCGTGCAGGCAGCAGGGCTGTCTGTCGGCCATTGTGCTGTGCCAGATGGCCACACACTGCATCGCTGTGTCTTCAGGTCTTGTGCTGTTGTCTGTTGAGGAATGTAGGACCTCAAAGAACGGTGGCCTGCTGCAGCTGATGTGTTGTTCTTTTAATACCACCATTCTTACAGGCTTACACACATATTCTACCAAGACTCTCTGCCCTCCCCCAACCTTCGCAACTGCCCTCCTCCCCACCCACCAAAATATGGGGGATAGCCAAAACAAGGCATATGATTATCACTGTCTCAGATACTATACTTGAATAAAATGTTTTCGTGTGTGTGTGTGTGTGTGTGTGTGTGTGTGCATTGTATTTTATACTAGCTGTATATGAGTGCAATGCTTCTAATTCCTTATGAAAACAACTTTTTATCTGTCTATCTACATATTTTATTTTTAGCAAGTAAGTGCAGTCATATCAATTTCATGTCAGCGTAAAATGAAGACTGACCCTGCCCTCCTTTCCTTCAGCAGTTGCATACTTATACAACAATACAAGTCTGCAAGGCGGGATTCGGGCGGCGCTGTGAAAAGCGAGGCCCGCCCCGCCAGTCACGGTGACACGCATGTACGTACGCACACACACACACACACACACACACCATGTAAACAAACCCAGATGCGTCAATTTTCCCGTAATATTGTTGTTAATTTGACCCTGAGGATCAGCCCAAGACAAGGCGTAAGTACACACGAGACAAGAGCACGTGTGGGTGAGGGGGCGGGGCAGGAGAAGGTTCTGGTGTGGTGTTTGAGGGTGGTAGTGGTGGTGGAGGTGGTGAAGTGACATGTGACAGGAGCGGCGAGACACACCTGTAGGATGAAAGGGTTAAGGTGGAGTGCCGTCCTGTCATCACCTTGTACTGCTGCACTTGTGGCGGGATGGAAGGGTTAAGGTGGAGTGCTGTGCTTACCTGTCCTCACCAGTAGTGTCACCCTGCAGGAACATTAACAGGGAGAGACATGCTTACGGGACCAAGGTGAAGTGCTTGCCTGTTGATTTTAAGGCAGGATTTGCACTGTTAAGGATTGTAGTGTTTGCTCGTTTGCCTGTTTGCTTGATGTGTCTTAGTAATGGCACAGGTGTGAGATGACAAGGTGGCAGGTGATAGACAATGAGATACCTGTGGGATCCAATGGTTAAGGTACAGTGCGCCTATCCTTACCTGTAGTGTTTTCTGTAAAGACTCTCTGTTAATTCATTTGTTTGCTTGTCTGCTTGACTTGCCCTCCTTAGCATTGGTATTTGGGTATCATTGTAGTTTTGGAGCTGATAAACACAAGTGCATTTTAACTGTTAATTAATCTTCAGGGTGTGTCTTACCACAGAGCAGTGGTGTGGAAGCAGGCAAGGTCAACTAAACCAGTTAACACCACATGAACTCCAGTAATCATTAAGGTCCGCTGTTATCGCAGTCACACCTTAATGATTGTGTAATCAGGTGTAGAGTAATCAGTCAGCCTTGACTGGCCGCCCATCACAGTTGTGTGTGTCAAGTGTCTTGTCAGCTGTTTGGTCTCCACCTGTCCATTCTTACACCTAACGTTGCTTTGTAGATCAGTCTCTCATTTCTATCAATCATATTTTTTTCATAGCTTTGAGATGTAAAGAAAGGAAAACTATTTATATGTCATGAAATCTGTATCACATGAAATTGAACTATCCCTGGTAAATAAGAGTATTCTCTCTCTCTCTCTCTCTCTCTCTCTCTCTCTCTCTCTCTCTCTCTCTCTCTCTCTCTCTCTCTCTCTCCCCCCAAAAAAAGGCATGATACACACCTTATTTCCCTGAACAATGAGATAGGTGAATCACACAAATCATCAACACTGAGGAACATTACTTAGCTTCTGAACTGATGAATGGAGGGCTTCTTGTAATGAGCTTGATGTTTTCTCTAAACTCAATTATCAGGACCTTGGTTATTTTTCTTATATGAAGTGGGGAAAGTGAAATCCACCCTTGACTATGATAATGCAGTTTACAGATAGTCTTTAATGAAACACGAAGATTCCGCTTTGATCAGATAAAACAACAACGATACAGGACAGGATGAGTATTGTATTGTGGTAAAAAGTTTCTTAGTGGCAAAGTAGTACAAAAAATGTGCATGTCATAGGATGTTTGTGTGACAACTATAAAAGATAAGGCAGATAATATTGACGATAAGGAGATAACTTGACAATAGTAAAGCAGATTAGCCCACGTGCAGTTGTCAGTTGTGAGTATTGTGGCAGCTACATTGTTGGTGGACAGTGTGGTCAAGCTCAGCAAGTGAACACATAGTGGAGCAACAGAGAAGAACATTTGCTGAGATCTGGAAATATGATTGCTGCTGGTATGCATCATCCAGCAATTCTTGGCATTCCTCTCATATCCCAACCATGACCTGAAGAGCCACATAACACTATTACTTGATCAGCACTTAGAGAGCATTGTGAAGTACTATGTTTGGGCAAACTGCAGCCATGAGTAAGAGCAACACCCCACTGCCTGACTCAGGCTCACAGGAGGCAACCATGGAAGAAAAAGCATCTCTTACTGGCAGTATAATAGAATCTACAGATGGAGGCTTGAGGACACAGAACCCTCAGGATGCTAGAAAAGTCAGTCATGGATCTTTTTCCTCTTCCTCTTCCTCTTGCTATTCATCCAAATCTACATGCCAAAGTTGGATGTCTGACTCATGGCCAGACAGCAGTATCAGCTTTGACAGGAAAAGTGATGTTGTATTGACTCCTGATGAAGGATTTAGAGATGAGGGAGTGACAGAGGGGGAGCTGTGGGGATCAGGAGAGACTAGAAGAGCAGATTCCTACCATTCAGTTAATCGTGATGCACCAGATGGCTTCATGTAAGTTATCCCTAATTGATCATTTATGTTCATTAGTGTTCAGAAGGTAAGAGAAGCTGAAAGGATTTGATAAGGCTGGGACTCAGTAAACACTAGCTGTAACTAAAGAAATAATATAGCATGAAATTGCCAAATGTTTACATGTCATGAGTGAAATCTTACACCCTGTTCAGGGTCATTCATTCACCATAGCCCATGAAGACACTTGAGCCTCCAGTGTTGTGTGTTGTTCACTGAAGGCTGGGGTGGGATGACTTGACTTAATACTCAGTGTCAGGCACATATACGTTGAGTGGTGTGCAGAATGAAGATTCAATAGACTTGATGAAATACAGTGGTGCTGATACAGAAGTATATATAATTGGTTATTTCCTTCATATAGGAAACAAGCTTTTGATTTTCTTTTTAAGCAGGGAAATATCATTAGTACAGAAATGCTTAACATGTACAAACATATCTCTATTTCCCTGCAACAGATCTGACATACAGGACGTCATGTCTCGATCACGGTCAGCCTCCCTGGCTTCACTTGAATACTACAGAACTGACAATACTGCCTATCAGGTGAGTGGCTCAGGAGGAGGATGGGGCATCCAGAGGGGCAGGCCATCACAGCACAGGAGCATGGCAATCAGAACCATTGACTGTCTCACTATATAGAAAGAAAATATAGTTTATGACTCAGCCTGATAGCTATAATTTTCATCACCTTTTAATTTTGAACCTTCAACCCTTTGGCTTGTCTTAGATCTTTATAGACACAATAAGAAATGAAAAAATGTTTTAGTTTTTAGGAGCATGTTCATATAAATTGATCTTTAAGAAAACCATGAATTCCTCATGCCTTTATAACTATAGACACAAAGTAAAAATTTCACTCATTTGGCACAGGTGACTGCTCGTGAAGAGCTGCAGGGGACAAATCCACCTCCTCCTCCCTTTGACACCAGAAGTGTGCAGCAGTCCAGACGGCTGCCCTACTGGCTGTGGTTCATCATTGCCAAGAGTCTGGGTATCAAGCTCCACCCTAACGATAAACCCATCTTGGCCACTGTGCTCTACACCCTCACCTTTGCAAGTGCCTTAGGTGAGAAGGAATATTCATAACCATGGATAGCAATTATTTTGAAAAGCCAGAAGCTGATTGGGTTTTATCTGTTTGGTGTGTGTGTGTGTGTAAAGCAAGTCATCCTCTTCAGGCTGTGCTGCATCATGACCACAACACACAGTACCAACTTGACCACAAATAAACATGGCTCATGAATGACTTAGAATAATTGTTCAGTGTTTTCATCATTGAAGTCAGTCAGAATCAGTATTTCAATATATTGAGTAACATTTTACTGAACAGAAGGAAATCACACCTAATAGTATTGTTTCCCCCACATGCAGGTTTCTTCCTCACCAACTGGTGGTTCACAGGATTTGATATTGCCAGTGACTACACCAAGACAACAGTCATTGATGGTAGTGTCAGCATCTTCTACAGCCTGCTGTGGGGTGCTCTGGGTTTGTACGCCAACAAGCTGGCATACAAGTAAGTGTTTGAAAATAATTAGCTGTTCAGGTTGATGACTCTTTGTCTCAGTTGATTAGGACTTGAAGTGTTGAAGAATAAAACCATGCTTCTTGTGGACAAAGAGATAGTGAGAGGTAGGGGGGAAGAACAAACAGACACACATACACACAAACATTAGGTGTAGATATTAAGAAGGTATAGCAAGGAGGAGTGCAGCAAAGTCAAATAATTGTGACTAATATGTGGAGTTTTTTTAGTAATATTCTGCATACAATAACTAGTTTTGAGCATTTCACAGTTTCTATGGTGGCATGAGAGGTTGTTTTATGTTGCTTCACTCTTACCAGATTATTCAGCCACAAGAAGTTTCTGGACATGCTTCGTCTGCATTCCAAGACCATCCTCAAGTTGAATGCCGCAGCGGTGCTCTTCACTCTCATGCTCCTCATTGCCATCTTTAACGACATCAACGCTTATCCAGACTTCATGGACGAGACTTGTCACACAGGTATGGGGCTGTCCTCCACCAGCCACCAGTGAGGGAAGGGCTTGATGCTGCAGGTGTGTGTGTGTCATGATTACAGATGGGAATGATCATGCATACAGTTTTGGCCAGCCAGTCATACTCTCATTGTACTTATAATGACTGCATCATGGGTTCTTGCTGGTAAATAATTTTGTGTAAACATTTCCAGTGACAAGACTCAGAAGAAAGTGGATGGAGTTTGAACCGTGTCTTAAATCAAAAGATGTATGTATGTAGAAAAATCTAGACCCAATGGTTAGCTCCTTGATGAGATGCTAAGTGTTTGTGTTACTTGTTTATTATTAGTGATTATTGTTATTATTATTATTATTATTATTATTATTATTATTATTATTATTATTATTATTATTATTATTACTATTATTATCATTATTATTATTACTGTATATTTGTTCTTTTCACTTTTTATTTCAGCATGAAAGCATATATTTATTTTACATGCTTGCATATATGTTATTTTGTTATCATTACCTTTTATAAACTTAATGACACTAACAAGCTTGCATGACCTTGTGGTTTGAGTTATGTGACAAAAATTTTTATGTAAATCTACGATTGAAATTGATTTCCCCTGCAAGGTAACCAGTTTTTTACAAAATGTTGAAGCTTCACGGTTGTTGTGTTGCTTACCTCACCCTAGTAACAGTAATGAATGACCTGCTGTCATATTTGACTCAAGTAATGGATGTCTTCACTGTGATATAAGTCTGCTCAGCATTTTAGTCTAATTTTGTCAGATATTTCTATTACACACACTCTCTCTCTCTCTCTCTCTCTCTCTCTCTCTCTCTCTCTCTCTCTCTCTCTCTCTCTCTCTCTCTCTCTCTCTGCATTGTTTTTTAACTTTTATTATCACCTCAAATACAGCCATATTTTGAGTTGCCTCATCCCACACCAAGCAGGAATGTTCCGATAACTTAATGTATGCATATAAGAATAAATGGAACCATTTCTATTGGTGATATTTCTTCAAGAAGACAATGAAAGTTAATACAACACTAAGATACAGAGTGAAAGTTTGCTATATTCTCTTAACTGGGAATTTACAAACTTTACTGTGTTTTGTTATGTTCATAAATCTGCGTTGCAATTATTTAAACAGAATCACAAAAAAGGAGAGAAATAATCAAGTAACTGTAGTAATTCACTCTGTCTTTTAGTTCTTCCTCCTTAATCTTATCCTTACATTGTTTTCAGTTGGTGTGGAGGTGGTGGTTTGCAAAGCCCGCTACATCTTCCGAGTGGTGTATTCCATATTTGCCGTGATGTGGAACTACCTCGTTGCCTTCGTGCTTGTGTCTACCTGTCGCACCCATGTCATAGGTAGGAGTTCACTGAGATTGTTGGTTTATTTATTTGTTCACTCAGTAAACTGGAACTAAGAACTGAGCTCCATTCTATTTTCTTCATGTCCTCAGCAAAAAAGTCACCTGAGATCAATTATGATGGCTTACTGTTTTCCTTCATCAACTTGGTAGGTAAAGCATTAGTGCATCTACAATATAATAATCCTAGAATTATGCTCTTGCTTTAAGTTGTGTTTCATCCTTTATTGAATTACATTTATTTGTATATTTATTTTGCTCTGTAATTATGGTGTACTGCTTCTTGGATCACAAATGTTTCTCTCCATAATGAAAAAAGGAGATTTGTGTAGTTTTCATACTTTTAAGTACTTTGATAACTCCACTGACATATTTATAATCTATGTTCTTAGTGGAGATTACTGCATTTAACTTCACATTTAACTTTAAGCTTCACATTTTCTGGACCTTTCATTTCAGGAATACGAAGATTCATGAAGACTCTTGAGAAGGATGCACGGATCTATGAGGCCAGATTCATGGGGCAGGCACAGAGCATCACATCAGAGAGACCCGTGCTGGAAGGTTGGTATCTCCTTAGTTTGGTTCCATGGGTGACTTCATTTTCTGGTAGATTGTTGTTTCTAGTAGTGTGTGCTGTTTGAAGTCCTGACTATGGTAACTGGACATTTCACCCCTGAACACTTTACTACTGGCTATCTCATTACCAGACAATTTGTTACTAGGATAATTTGCTATTTTGTCATTTCACTACCATATTGTAGTCAGGTAGGACAAGTTCACTAATAGAGAGATTTTTATTTTTTACTACATACACTGGTAGCAAAATGATTGTATCATATTGTCCGGTAATGAGATAGCCGGTAGCAAAGTGTCCAGGTTTGAAATGTCCTGTGGCGAACTACCTTAGAATCCCTGACTATAAAGTAATGGTGTCTGTTTTTCCATGTCAGAGTACACTTGGGTAGATGAGGACTACCTGGAGGAACTGGGTGACCAGGGAGGCATTGACATGGATACTGCATCAAGCATCATGATCCCCAGACAGGTATGCAAACCTTCATCTCTTGTTTTGTGTATGTTATGGTGAATGGATAAGTTATGATAATGGTAATGATGGAAAATGGTAGTCATTGTACTAATAAGGTAAAAAGTACCAAGTTATGATTGTGTTTGTGATAGATGGTGGTAGTTGTTATAAGAGTAATCATAAGAGCAGAAACAGTTGCTGCATTGATAATAGTGATAGCAGTCGAAGAGGAAATAGTAGTAATGATAAATATATGTATGACAGATATCAGTAATAGTTCTTTGGAATTAAGAAAAATATATCAAAATGAGTGGCAAATCATTTGATACATCCTTGCATTTCTCTACATACATATGAATTCTTCAGACAAAGGTTTGATAGTGCATGTATACCATATTTCTATTTACAAGACATTTTCCCTCACAGAGAAACCGAGGAAGTGTTGAATTCAGTGACCCAAGAGCAGAACCAGAGGCAGCCCAGGCATCTGTCTCGTCCATGGCCAGCATCACACCCACTGCCAGCACCCAGTCCTTCCACTCAGAGCCAATCCAGCCCAGCAAGGTGACTGCTCAACCACATTATCATTTACTGAGTGTAGAGTGAGAGTCACAGTTGTGATTGATTTTAGCCCTTTGAACTGAACGTTTGGTCTATCTCTCTCTGTCTTGCCTTACTTGCAGCTTCACCTGGTATGGAAGGAATATCATGAAAGATAAAGTTCATGCCTTACTAAGTGCTCCTTCTTGTTCTAGAGTGGTATAGTAATAAGTGTTTTCTATTGTATTTATCAATTCATTGTCATTTATTAATTTTATTTTACTTTACATATTTATTTATTTCTATTCTTTCTCTTTATAGATGAGCTCAAGTGGCAGTTTTCCGCCACCTTCAGAAGTCCCACAAATTAGACAATTGACAGTCATGAGTAATGCTGAGATCCTCTTCAGGTTCTGGAAAATACAGGTTGGGGAAGTGATATACTTGAAGCTTTTTGCTTTTGATACATTAGTGGGAAAAGCATTTTCATTAAAAAAATGTCATTAAAAAAAGTGACATTGTTAGGGACTCTTTCTCAACAAACTATTGCTAGTAATTCTGTTCTGTTCTGTTTATTTATGTGACATTAGCAATAAGTGTTCTCTACCTTTGTCATGCTTCAGACGCGGCTCAGAATGTCATCAATGGCACTGCAGCGATGGATGATGTCTGTGCTGGCATTGGTGGTGTTGTGGCTGGCCATGAATCTCATCATATGGCTTAACTATGAGCCCACTCTCATTGACATGGCCAACTTCTTCCTTCCATTGGCTCTCCTTCCTCTCCTGGCCTCAGCCTATGCTGAAGTCAATCAGGAAGGCCTGCGTGTCTTGAAGGTGCGTGTGTGTACGTACATCTTTATGTCTCCATTCATCATGAAAAGGCTACAGCTACACTCCTGTGGCTGTGGCTATATCATTATTTATTTACCCTTACTGTAGTTGTTGTGCACTTCTCACCTCTAATGCTTCTTATCCAATTAAGGTATATTTTATGTGTGTGGGTGAGAGAGAGAGTGAGAGTGTGTGTCTTATGCTTGGGTTAGTGACAGGTTTCACAGTTAATTTTTCATCATGTTACCATTCCTTATTCTGAATGAGTTCCTTAGACAGCATAGACAGCCCTCCAGCTTCTAATAGGGTTAGAAGAAAGTACACTGCTCAACCTTCTCTTTCTTTGTAGACTTACCATGTAAATTTTATTGTGATCTTTTTATTAGCTCTAGACAACTGTCAATATTTGAAAAATTTCCAAAGGGATTAACTTTTTTTCCAATTTTCCTTTTGTAGTTCATCTGTCCACTGGAGGAAAGATTGCAGATGATATTTGTGCTGCAGAACTCACCACCACTGCAGATAACAGTGTTTGGATTCACCCTCTCCTACTCTACCATCACTACTGCAGCATTTGGAATTCTCCTGGCTTTTGCTTCCAAAGTTTTGATTCAAGAGGTATCAGGTTAGTCAGTTGGTGCCAGTAAGTATGTATGTAAATGACCTGAATGGCAGGTAAGGTTTTGTGCCTTATAGTTGCTTTTAGACTGCACAAGTATTACATGTGGCTGTGTAACTCAGTGATGTGCTGCACCTCTAATGAGTCTACTATGAGTAGATCATATATTCCTTTTAGTAAACAAAATATTGATAGTATGTGTATAATTTTTAATCAAATCTATCTAATCATGAGTATATGCTTGTTATATTTAGTATAGATGTTTTTAAGTAATTTATGAAATAGTTGTATTGCAATATGGTGTTTTTATGTCTAGAGATATAATGCCTTGAAGATTCATCTATGTAAATTACTGTTACTGTCTGTTAAATATTTATTTGTAATGAGAGTGACCAGAGTTTATTACTGTGATTAAGATATTTTTTCTACGCTAAGTCTCAATAACTCTTAATTTGTGAATACTTAATAAGATTCTCCCACAAAGAAAATTCTTGTCTTATAAAGAACAGGATTTTAGTCTTCACTGTGCAACTTTACTGAACACTCAAGTACCCAAGGTACTATCATGTAGAGTAATTTAAGGTGATGTTTTCATAACTAATGTCAATTCTTATGTAAGTATGTGTGTGTATCTTATAAAAATTATCCATTATCTGTGGAATATGTTTAGGTGACTTTGGTTGTTGTTTGCAAAACACTTGGAGTGTTTTGCATTATATTAAGTCAGCATCCATTTTGGTGTTGGATGCCATATTAATTTTTACATTCTGTTACCTGATGTTCACCTTTTACTTGCATAATAATGTGATTGTCTATGCTTATTTATAGAGCCACTATGTCAATTATTTTGGCATCTTATCTCAACTACTTTTAACTGGGTTTAATGAAACAAATCTAACATTGATTTGCAGACTAGAGAGAGGAAATGTTTCAGTGTCTGTACTTCTATGTTACCATGACAAAAGTAAGAAGCAACTGAAAAAGAAACGTTAAAACTGGCATCCTATGCTGATGTGCACCAGGATATCCTCCTAAAGAGGGATAGCCAAACAATGTTATCATGTGTTATTTGTATCTAGGAGAGATAGATTTTCACTTTTAATGAGTCTTGCTGTGTCATTATATTTAGTTTTTACCACGGCCCAGTAGCAGATGTGCTTATATCTATTGCACCATGATAGGCATATCTCTTTTCCTAGGCTAGGTCTGGTCCAGTCAACTGATGGCCTCCATATGGAGCTAAACAAATATAAGGTGTGTAATGATTGAACTAAACATCTTGATCATCATCATTTTCTCTCTCTCTCTCTCTCTCTCTCCTCTCTCCTCTCTCTCGCTCTCTCTCTCTCTCTCTCTCTCTCTCTCTCTCTCTCTCTCTCTCATAACTTCCATCAGTAACACAATACTAATGATCCATGTTATGGAAACAAAAATGCTCACATGCCACGATACTTTTTTTGTGTAGGTGAAGAAAAGTTTTGCCCCTAAACTTTGTAGATTAATCTATTTCATAATCACAAATATGTTATATAAATCACAGTATATCAAGCACAAGTTTTAGTAGACAGCACATTCACTTTGGTTTACTTATAGTTATTTAACAATATCATAATAATGGCATCCTCCTCAAAGCAAAGAAAACCCTCCTTTCCCTATTGGCCAGCAGCATAACACATTTCTGTGCATGTGAGTAGAGTTTATAATGTTGGGAATATTTACACCAACAGGGGAACTATTGAGGTGTTGGGTGATATCCAGGTATACAGGGCAGCTGAAAAAATCATTCCTTCATGATATTCAAGTACAATCAGCTTCATTATAGTGTAAATTTGTTCTGTGGTGGATCCTTACACACACACAACATTTTATATAGAAAATTACTTTGACAATCCATAAATAAGGTAAATGCACAAATGTAGAATATATTGCTGTCATCACCATGTTCTTATGAGTCTCTACAGTGTATGGTGTAGCTGCAATCTTTGGGAGGGACTTTGCTTTCTATGCATCATTCATACTATGATACAGGTGCATAGGGCAGTACTGAACCATCTTCAAATATTCCATTGCCTGTCAGCACAGAAACTTGCGTACTTGTCTTTTTAAGTTCAAAAGATCAGGTTTGTATTGCTGTGGAGTGTCCCAGCATAGAGTGGTGAGGAAAGGTGACTAGTTCCACCCCTAGCTTGTGTCCCCAGGGGTGCCTGAGAACAAGGTGGAGGCCCAAGTGACTCCCCATTTCAAGTTTGTCAGCAGGAACTTGAGTGCCTTAGTCCACTGCTCCTCACTGTTGAACTGCATTCTGTAAAACCAATACCACATTCCTTAGGCAATAGTCATACACTGGACAATATGTGAAATTCACCTTCTTAGGGAACAACAGTTGAATGGTAGATATTTTATATATATTTATAATGAATAAAATTTTAAACTTTGATTTTGCATTTTATAGCTTACCAACGTGGTGGAGATCCACCATTTACTACTTTTACACCTCCACACTCCTGTTAAGTGTAGTGAATTCAAATACTATATTTAAATAAAAACATTGGTTTACTTACTTGATAGAGAAAGAGTTATTAGAGTTGTCCTCTATAAAGTTCTTATTAATGCGATACGGAAAGCAGAAGCAGCCTTTCTGTGGTCCCTGAGCCTCTACATGTTGCTGAAACTCTGCCTGACACTCTAGGAAGGCAGACATTCCAGCATCAAATTTGGTGTCCCACAAGAACTTGAATCCACCAGATCCATACAAAGGTAACTCCTTATTCTCTCCCACCACCTGTTGAGAAAAGGTATGGTCACTCCTCAATGCAAGGAACAACAAATACAGAAGATTGTTTTCATAAAAAAATAAGGATGACAAAACTATTACAAACAAGATCTATATACATAAAAGGTAAAAGTTCTTGATTCATGTGTCAAGAATGGAAGTTTTGGGAAACATGGAGTGGCTTTCCACTAATGCCATCTGTTTATCACAATACTCATGTGAGTACTTTCTTTTATGTGTCCTTACTTACAACCTCAAAAATGTAGCAATCACCACTGTACACAAGAGCACAATTAGTTCATGATAGTAAAGCATGAACACTTGAGAATATAATAACAGTACTTGCCTCAATGTAAGAATGGTTACCAAAGGGCACCAATCTGTACTTGGAGAACTTGAGCCCAATCTTCCGGGCAAGGGAGGCCAAGAGCAGCACAGTCTGGCCCCACGCAGCATTGATCTCCTGCCAGGTGACAGTGACAGTGGGCAGCCGACCAAGCCGCAGGTTGTTGATTGTGCCAAAGTGTCCTGAATGCCAGATGTGGAAGGTTGTGTTGAAGATGTTAGTCTTCTTGAGTCGCTCCAGTTGGCCTTGTGTGTACTTCATCTGGTTCTTCAGGCTGTATCAGAAGGAAAGTACAAGTGATACTACTTGCTACATCTTACTTTGAACTCCTTTTCTTCACTGATGGAGTACAGCACAGAATATTCTGCTGGTTAATCTTTATTAGACAAGATGCGTCCTTACCTCCGATTCTCATCCTCCATAGCAGTGAGCTGAGATTTGTGGGTGCAATACTCTCTCCAGTATCTTTCCTCTTCTTCCTCCAGACGTTTCTTTTCTTCCTCGTGCCTTTTGAGCACCTTCTCAGCTGCCTTTTGTTCCTTCTCTACCTCTGCCAGTTCCTCCACTAGCCGCTTCTCCTCCATCTCCAGCTGCGGGAAAAGTAATTTATGAAGCAAAGTCTTGGATCAAATCTTACCATGTAGAAATCTCGAAAATTTAAGTGTCATTTTATTTTCTCATATCAAGTTTCTCAGGGTAAATGAAGCTCATACATTTGCAGCGTCCATGACTCACATTTTCCAGCTCATTCTCCAAGGCAGAGACATCCGTTTCAGGCATGTCATTGAGGGAGGCAAAGAGCTGGTGGCAAAGCTGGGCCTGTGTCTGGGTACGGGACAGTGTAGTGTCCATCAGGTCAAGCAGGGCATCAGTGCACTCCTCACACAAGGGATGGTCCAAGTCACTGTTGGAGCTGACCAGATCAAATAGGCCAGTTGCTACCTGAAAGATAATATACATAACCACCATTACAATCCATCCACACTAAGCTTCATGATGCATGGCACACCAAGACATGACTATATTCTCAAAGACTACTTTCAAGAGGCTCTAGTTGGAATATATTTTCTAGGATGTTTTGATGGTTCTACTGACAAATTAACAAGATTTCTACATTATTAGCAGGAGAAACACTCTTGAGAAACCTCATCTGCTCACCCTCACCCTCACCCTCTCACCTGCTTTTAGAAATTCTTAGAGGATGGAGCACATTTAGGGAGACATACGAAAGCAACTCTTAGATACAAGGTTAGACTTGAACGAATGGAAGGCACAAGACTGCCACGGAAGGTGTATTTGTGGAGTGAAAGGAACAGTAGATGGATGAGGGGATGCATGAGGATGGTAGACAGGAGTAACATGCAAATCTTATGGACATATGGACAGAGTGAGGGAAGACAGGGCGAGTATGAATGAGGAATGCTGCATGACAGTGGGGAAGGGAATGAATTGGATGTGAGAAAGTGGGAAAAAGTGATAGACCAAGAAGTGAGACGTGTAGGCCTGAACAAATGGAGGAATGAGATGGAGAGAAAGGACACTTTGGAATTGTACAAGGAAAAAGAGACCCCAGGGTATGAAAGGTGGTATGATGGAAGCCTGGGTAGTGACCTTCTCTTTTGAGCCAGAGCACAGTGTATGGATGTGAATGTAAGAAACTATAGATGGTCTGAGTCAGGTAGTAAGGTGTGCCAGGTGTGTGACATGGGGGAGAATGAGAGGGTGGAGCATGTATTGCTGGAGTGTGACAAGTATGACTGTGAGAGAAGGGACATGATGAGGATAGTTCTGGCTGAGATGGGATATGAAGAAAATTATAGGGTTGAAAGAACTGGCAGGGAATGGATGGTGTTGCTGTTGGGGGATGTGTGGGGACACCACAGCAAGAATGATTGATGCCGTAAAAATATTTCTGGAAAAAATGTGGAGTATGAGGAGTGGCCAGTTGGTTTGAATTTATGCTGATCTTCACCTTCCTTGTCTTTTACTCCCTTGTTTTTTTTCTCTTTCCTTTACAGGAATCAGCCACTAAAAAGGCTTGACCTGTAAACACAAGTCACCTGTACATGAAGCTCAAGCTCAAGCTCACCCAGCCAATCATTGCTGTGATCTTTGAAAATAGTCTTATTGAGAGAGCAAAGGATTTCTGAATATGGGCTTAACTGCTACCGTCTAACATGGAAAACAACAGCATGTTGGACAGCATCCCCCACCTGACTGCCTCTTGGTAAACCCACATCAAGTTGTATAGCATCAGGACATGGCTGGGTCAAGAATCATGCTGCCTTCTCCAATATATCTACTTCTTAATGTAACTCATACTGATCTAGAATCGTAAAATAATGGTGGTTTTAAGGCTTTTATTATGCTCTACCATGTTAATAAGTGTTCTCACAGGAGAGAGACACTGACTGAATGGCACTTCATTCACCTTGAGTGGCTGAGTCTTCTCTGTGTCCCCGGACTCCCCAACCAGTGTGAAGCCATGGTGGTGTGGACCAGAGTCTGTCAGCTGCAGGGGAGGCACCAATTTGTCTATCTCTGATGGGTCAAACTCCACCTCCTCACCACAGTAAATGGGCACTGGGGAGAAAAGTCAAGAATTTTTCTTTATACAGTATATATGCTTATTTCTTTTATCGATAACTATGCAAGAGTAACTGTTTACAAGTATTTAAAGTTATGAATAACTTAATATTTTCTGCTTATTGATATATGAAGAACTTGTATTTAAAGACAAAACACTGGAAAAAAATATATTTACCATATAAAGATTGTAAAGAACATTATTTATCAAAAACGTCATAATCTACAGTTCATCTCAAGTCCCCAAATTGTGTATAGTTTGAAGAATATAAATTACTTGTTACCATTTGTGTGTGTGTGTGTAATGACCCACATATAAGGCATAAAAGTCAGTCCAAGATAAGATTCTATTCTTTACTTGGGATGCCAAGTAGTAAACCATCCAATCCTTAACCTTTCTTCTTAATGTGTAATAAAGCTCTTCATGTTACCATTCTCCTTTTATGACTCATTACAAATATATCATGTATACAAGCAAAGTACCATTTGCCTCAATGTCCATTCTTGTTTTTTGTAACTGATTAAAATATGACAATTTAAAACTAATGCCAAGATTGATAAAGGCACCTCAAAACCACATCACCTTTCAAGGAAAAGTGTCATCATGTCTTTCTTAAACAGACCAGTGACTTAAGCTGGTAAACTCTATCATGAGAAAGAAAATGTTGATAATACCTTACACATTTTTGGTTTTATTAAATCAAAGTCCCCCTAAAATATGAAGGTAATTGAAATGAAAGAACACATACAAGTAATATTTACAAAATTAAATAAATATATATAAATATAAAACTGAGATGTTTAGAATATAAGCTTGTTCATTCTATTACTTTCAAATCCAATTTTACGGATTACAATGAATACAAATTAAGTTTCCTCATCACAACTACCTTTCCACCATGTGCTGAAGGCTAAGAGTATCAAAGACACATGAAAAGATGTTTCTCTGACCTCCCCCACACAGGACTGTTAGTCTAGTACCTTTCTCATACCTCTCTGATAAACTCTGGAACTCCCTATCTGCTTCTCTATTTTCCATCTACTATGACCTAAACTTCATTTAAGAGGGAGGTTTCAAGACATTTATCCCTTTCTTTAAGCTAACTCTCTTGGACCTGCAAGGAGACTGGGAAGCCTTCATTTCTTTCTTTTCTTTTTACTCTTTATGTTGCCCTTGGCCAACTTTCCCCTCTTATATAAAAAAAGACAGAAAGGTAGTCATAACTCACATGCCAGCTCAGCCAAGGTGTGTTCATTGAGGTGTGAGAAGGCTGGCTCCAGCTGAATGGGGTTGAGGCATCGCTGGCACACAAAGTTAACTGTGACACGTGGGTCCATGGTGGCAGGAGGCAGCAACACGGTACAATCACACCCAGTCACTACACCTGCAGTGGTAGTTTTAGAGACACTGAAAGACTACAGATAAAACACACAAAAAATGCTGATAATGATTTACAGAAGAACTGATTAATAAATGGCTGGTGAGTGATAGCTCATCAAATCACGGATATTCATTTCTTTGCTGAGGCCTTCATTTTGCAGATCATTATTTCGAAAACCTTGGTGTTTTTTGCACATAAATAAACAACTAGTCTTAAAGTCATTAATGTAAGGTTAATTTCAATGACTACCCCAAAATTGTGACACTTAATAAAAAACATAAAAGTCTTCTCATTCCTTGGGAGATATTGCAATAACATTATCACTTCCATCCCAGAGATAGGATAGGTTTACATCAATGCAATTCATTAATCTTACAGTTGAATCATTCAATGTGTGGATGACTTGAAAAATTGTTTGTCCAGAAAAAATAATTATCTTGTTCAGAGATATGCAATTCTAACAGACTAAGATTAACTACATAATCATACACAAAAAATATGTACCACTTATTCGGAAACATAAAACCTTTCCGTTCTTTATTGAGTGGAAAGGAAACTTCACCTGCTCATCCTCAGCCAGCATCCCATATCTACGCAGTTCTTACCTTTCCACTAATGAAACAGTTCTCATGAGATATAGCCAGCTTGCCACCATCTGATATAACCAAGGCCAACTGAGTGTAACACGCTCATCAGTCAATCAGGGTAGCGGAAGCTGAAATAAAGCACAAGGAAAATATGATACGCTCTGTGAAATGTTTCCTTTCTATCAACAGCGCAACACAGCTCTCGTCTTTCCAAGGCTCCTCCTCGTCCTCTCTCTTAATTTTTGTATATATTTCTCTCATAATCTATACATTGTCTTCATATTTTGTCTTCCTTTTTTTCCTCCTGCTTAATACCACATGGTCAATTGTCAATATTTTACTTTGAACTTCACCCATCCACGTACGTATGGCTGAATTTCCAATTAGTATTTTGTTTCAGCTGCTAATCTTATTGTATATAAATACATGTATCTTTTGCATGTGTTATCTAGTGTGTGTGTGTGTGTGTGTGTGTGTGTGTGTGTGTGTGTGTGTGTGTGTGTTCTACTATAGGTTGTATTGCAGGTCTTATTTATCTAGGTATCACTGAGGCTGGTTCTTTTCTTCTTCTTCTTCTTCTTTCTTGCCTTTCAGCTTTACTCTCATGTGTTTAAGTTGTCATATTTCTCATGTTTTAACTGTCACTCTCGTTCTCCATGATGGCTGTAATATGTGCCAAGGTCTAGCTTATCTCTCACGTTCCTAGGGCACTAATGCCATAATTAGCTTTTCTCATAAATGGATCAAATCACGTACACATTCTTCAGTATTATCAGAAACAACAGGTGCACTGATCAAATTTTTTATTGAAGAATAAGCAGTGAGAATTTTAATGTACAGACAACTCCCTATGTACAGACTGTTCTCTCTGCTGCTCCTCTGCTCTAGGTTCAAAGTACACGGCTCAAATGTCTCCACTAATGTAAATACTGAATAGAAAGCAATCATGATGTAGTGGTTAGGAGGGAATCAGCGGATGAGTTGCATTGTATTTGTCAACTTTATTTATTACTTCCATAGCTGCAACCCCATTTTCAGCTATGGAAGGTGAATACATTAATTGTTTCTGGTCGAGACATGACAAGAGGGTGCCCCGTCCGTCAAGGCAGCCCGCCCCTGCTCGACCGACCCCCTCAGGAGACAGAGATGGAGAGAAAAGGAAGAGAATTGGCCGTCTGGATGCTTTAACAGGATTGCTCTTGTAGTATTTAGTCCATATCCTAAATTATTCATTACATTTCACACACCAAAGCACACTCAGAGGTAGAAAATCTTCGTCCTGTCAAGGGTATATCATAAACTGTGTTTTGATGTATGTATCACCAATTCATTATGTGTATTATGCAAGATTATGACGCTGCCACATTCTGAATTCATTAATAACTACCTTATTCAAGTGACCTGCACATAATATGAATACATTATGTATAATTCATTCATGACATGGTTTTATAAGTGGCATATCTGCAGCGCTGCGGGCCTCGATCTTATCAAATGTCCCTGCGGGTCATTAATGACCCACAGGCCAGCAGAGGTCGATCCCCACTCCTACTCTACACTTTCACATGCGTACTAATCGGAACAGACCATATTCAAGGGGACAATAAGAAATTATTGACCAACTAGAAATAGGTTACATGATCTTCTCATCATGGTTATCACCTTTACAAACTGTACCACACATCACCTTAGATGGAAATCAAGTGTTAGAAGTAGAACTTCTCGATTTTCCGCTTCCTGTCATGCATTACCTGATATTTGAATGCCACCGACGAATATTGATTACTTAAAAATAATAATCTAAAATTGATATACGGTAGTGTTACAGGATATTCCAGATACCAAAATAAAACTAGATTTAAACTCGTAGCTACATATTCCACGTGGAAGAAATAGTGTATTTGTTTAAATATAATACATATAGATAGCATAGAGAAATTATGAGCAGGAGGAGACCGGCTCATGTAATCTATGTGTAGTTGTATACCATAGATCAGAAGTGGGAACACGGAAAGAAAAACTTATTTCCCTATAGTTCGATACGATATATAAGCCAATAGCCTGACAGAGACGCCAGTGCAGTATATTATACAACGGTATCCACTGGCTAGAAAACACCATACCAAATTCAGGAAATTAGTAATGTAGGTGCTGTAAATTATATGCAGTTCCAAAACAAACGGAACTCGAGGGCAGTTCTTCCGAACCAAACTCATATCCTAGTGATAACTGGCAAACCATAAGGAAAGCTGGATTTTTTTTTCTTTTTTTTAAGCATTGGGAGGAGATGGAGGAAGAGGAGAAGAAGACGTTACAATGAAGTTGTGCTTAGATCTTCTATAGGCAAAAAAAAAAAAAAAAAAAAAAAAAAAAAAAAAAAAAAAAAAAAAAAAATGGGGGGGGGGGGGAATAGGGGGGCGGGAGGTGTGGTACTAGATACGTGGAGAGGAAGAGAAAGAGAAAATTTTTAACTCTGAAGAAAATGTCCATTCCACATAAGTAACCTACGAAATCAGCCAACTCGAAACGCTCTCAGTATACTATGTTAGCTGTCCATGAAATTATCAGACTAGCCATGGATTTTGTCCTGCACCAACACATATGATTTTCAGAGTTTTGATCCGCCTCAGCAAGTAGTGCGGTCATCTACCTTATGTCAATATTCAGTGGCATCCCTTGTTCATTTTTTTACTTCACCTGCTTGGAATGTAAAGTTTAGTAAATATTAGCTAGTGTTTATGTCTGTTTTGCCCACATTAGCCATAATATAAGGACAACAAAGACGAAACAGGGGTTTAAACATCCGAGAGACGGCGAATGAATACTGCGTTCTGCGGCTTCCTCGCACCCAGACTTACCAACCGTCGGGGTGGGGAGCCTTCATTCCTGAACCTAAAATTATTTTTATAAATTGTTACACGTATTGATCCTCTTTTGTAACCCTATTTGCGTTCAACATAACTAATACAATGCATTTCCGCAGTAAGTTTTCTTGCATGAGTCACCAGTGCACCTGCAACCAGGTGTTAGAGACAAAACAGGTGAATTTTTAAAACTCTTTATATTTCAATACAGAGAGATTGCTAAAAGTGTATCTTCATGTCGTAATAAGAATAAATACTCTAATAGGCACAATTCCATATGATTGTGGATGGCAGTGAAGAGGCAGTGTGAGAAGAACCTTTAAAATGTGGTGAGTGTTGGCACGCCTGACACACCCTGTAGTCAGCCATGATGCTCCTGCAGAGTCACTTACCAGGGTGAAAGAAACACTCAATTCTGGAGCAATACTCAACTTACAGACAGCATGGCGGTGTAACTGTATGGACGGGGAACTAATCTCGTCGCGAGAGTCACTTATAGACGAAGAGGACGCGGGAGAAGTGGTAAGATACACCAAACTTGCTTCGGCGAGCTGGGAAAGTTTCGGGGCGGGGGACAAAAATCGGCTGGTTTGTTGATCCCCGGGGCGGCCTTGGCCTTTGCTGGGGTTTTGACAGGACCGGAGGTGGAGTGCCTTTCCATACCACGTGGGGCACCGTGCTGTGTTTTGAATTAGTGGTCATCGAAGGGGTGAAGGTGGAGGAGGGTGGAGGGGTAGAGGGGGTGGAAGGGGAGCAGACGGAGGGAATCAGCTGATAGAGAAAACGTAGCTGGGAAGTGAAGGAAGGGCAGTGATAAAGAAAGGGAGACATGCAAGTGTGATCAAGAATCGTGATTTGGAAATCTGAAAAAGTGAGTGTTAAATGTGTGATTAGATAAACTGAAATCCGTAATTGTGATAAAAAGAAAAAAATAGTGGCAGAGGAAAGTTGGAAAAATCAAACCTGGCGTTCTGATTAAGTGAAACAATTTTTTCTTAACACAAAGTACACAAGGAGAGTTGATAAGGCAACTCTAGAATGATGAAGGAACGATATAATGGAAAGCTTGTCAAATTGAATAAATAAATGAATAAGATAAAGCCGGGAGACAAACATTTTTGATACTGAAAGGAGACCGACAGAGTTGATAACAATGAAACTTAGCGATATGTTATCTTGAGGAAGGATAAAGTTAGTACAAACAAATTGCCTAACCATGGTAATGTTTGTATATTAGTCTCCACAGATATCAGAACATATAACAAGAGTGAAGAAAAGAACAAAGGTGATTTTCAGACTGCCCGTGACCTAACCCATAATAACTACTGCTATTGCTATTACTGCTACTGCTGCTGCTGCTGCTGCTGCTGGATCTAGTGAAACTTATGTGGTGACTGTGTTAAATGAAACTATTATAATGCAATTAAGAAAAATAAGTTACTTTCATGAAAGGAAATGCAGAAATGAAACAATGAAAGCTGAATGTAAGCAAAGGGGAAAAAATGAATAATACAAAAGGAAACTCTGATTACTGTGAATAGGATAAATTTGTGTTTGTTGGCAAATGAATTAAACATTGGTGAAATAAACAATGAAAACTGGATATAGACAAAAGAGAGCAGCATTGGAGAAGTGGGTTAATGTTTACTATTGGTTCTTGTCAGTAACACATGGCACGACTACATGTTGTGGTAGTTTACTTGCTGTACTTCATGTCCATGAAATTTTTTTCCCTCACTTGGCTATTACTGACTCATATTGATGGCTTGATCCTTTTGAAAATCAACATACTGCTCTGAAAACAAAGTTAAATTAAGTTAGAGTCAGGTTAGGTTAGAGTAAATTTGTCTTGGATTGGTCAGGGACTTGGTCAGGGATACCTAAATAGAACAAATATTGCATTTCCTGAAAAGAAATCTAAGGAGACAAGCATCCATGTTTGACAAACCATGGTAACCATGGTAACACAAAGCATCCACCAAACAGTTAGAGCATGGATGGGGAACCTCTGGGCTGTGTAAGGCCAGCAGGGCCATTTGATTAGTTGTGAACTCAGTATGTGGTATCTTAAATACACATAGTAAATTAGTATGACAGTTAAAAAATAACAAAAAAAATATATATATATATATATATATATATATATATATATATATATATATATATATAGCCCGCAACCTATTTAGAAATATTGAAGTGGCCCTTGGCAGGAGGAAGGTTCCTCCCCCCTGAGTTAGAGGAAAAGAAAGTGGTGAAAAATAAAAATGGTGATTTGATAATGGCTATAGATGTTTATAACAATAGTAATGAAAGAGGGGAAGTGAGGGGAGGTAGTGAGAGTCTGTAGTCATAGTGCACAAGTGGAGGAAATGGTATATACCAACATTGCAAAGGAACATTTAATGAGTGCTGAGAAGTGCACAACATTCAAAACCAGGTGGTGAATAAGAGCCGTAAAAGTAAACACCAGGAAAAAAGAGGTGATGGGAGGGTGTGGACACAAATAAGACATGATAGTGGACATACATGGTGTAGATAAAAGAAAAAGAAAAAAAAAAAAAAAAAAAGACCGTGAGAGATGGAGAAGCAGATAGGTCAGAATATGAACAAACCTTGTAGTTGTCATTTGTACAGCAAGTTTCATTGTGAAAGTGACATGGTGGTGTTCATCTCACCAAGCACTAGAGCTTCTGTGTAGTGCCAGTGATGCTCGTCTCACCAAGCACTGGTGTGCCAGTGTTACTCATCTCACCAAGCACTGGAACATTTGTGTAGTGCCAGCAGTGCTCATCTCACCAAGCACTGGAGTGTTTGTGTGGTGCCAGTGGTGCTTGTCTCACCAAGCACTGGAGCGATTGTAGTGGCAGTGGTGCTCATCTCACCAAGCACTGGAGCATTTGTATGGGGCCCGTGGTGCTTGTCTCACCAAACACTGGAGCATTTATATGGAGCCAGTGGTGCTCGTCTCACCAAGCACTGGAGCGTTTGAGTAGTAGCAGTGGTGCTCGTCTCACCAAGCACTGGAGCATTTGTACGGGGCCCATGGTGCTTGTCTCACCAAGCACTGGAGCATTTATATGGGGCCAACGGTGCTCGTCTCACGAAGCACTGTAGGGTTTGTAGTGCCAGTGGTGCTCGTCTCACCAAGCACTGGAGTGTTTGAGTAGTGGCAGTGGTGCTTGTCTCACCAAGTATTAGAGCATTTGTGCAGTGCCAGTGCTTGTCTTATTAAGTACTGGAGCATTTGTGTGGTTCAAGCCCTGGGTGCTTTTAGGCAAATGGGCAGACCTCATAACCCTTTCAGTGCCAAAAAATATACCATACGTCCACAATAATTTTGCTGTTCAGTGCCATTGGACATACCACGTGTCAACTACGAGATGCGTTGAAATAAATATTGACCATGAATCATGAAATAGAACATTGTGCTTCTTGTGTGATGGACCCATACACATAGACTTGTCACATTCACTGAGTAGCCCATAACCTCCTACTTCTAGTGAGTAGTGAGAGCCACTAAAAAGCCAGTCAAGGCATGTGGTTGAAAGTCAGGCTTTAAGTATGTGTGCTTGTTTGAATGTTTTTTAGTCTTTCCTGGTGCCTTGGGAGAAACTTTTATACACCATTGTCTAGTCAAAGAGTTATGAAATGTGATGGGGAGAAAAGACAAGAATTAATGATCTATTACCGTTGGTACTAGATCACTTTTTGTACACCGCATTATGAAAATTCACTTTAATGTCCATTTGATGATATTCGAGCTTTTAGCTAAACATTGAGAACAAAATGAGCAATTTAACAAAAATAAGGAAGCGACAGCTATCTGAAAACTTTAACCTAAAAATTATGGTGCGCCAGACCCTTGGTACTCAAGGTGAGATTTGTAAAATATCCATTGGAACTAAAAGGGTTAATGTGTGTAGCTGGTATTCACCTTGCAACAAGTAGGTGCAGGATGTAACTCGGAGTTGTGGCTTCATTGTCCTAGTGTTAGGTGTGGTCTCAGTCCTACTTGACGCTTGGTCAAAACAATCTCTGAGCTTTAGGGAAAGGCTAGCTGAGTGACCAGCAGGCGATCATAAGTAGATTTGTGCACCACCAGTGACACTCATCTCACCAAATATGGGAACATTACATGGTGTTTGCCTGTGATAGAAACATAAAAATAGCCACATCATCAGTGATGTTTGTCTCTCCAAGCAGAGTATTTATAGCATCAGTGTTTCTCACCAAACACTGAATTATATATGTGGCATTGGTGATGTTTGTCTCACCAAACAGGAATAGTTTTGTGGCATTGGTGGTGTTTATCTTAACAAGTACAGCATTGTGTTCTTGGCACTCATCTCACCAAACACTGATTAATTTCTTTAATAGTGGTATATATTTGATTCTCCAAACAACTCTGTTTACACAGCTTTAAATCTTGTACACTTAATTCCAGGTGTGGGTGGGCCAGCAGGATGGTGGTGGCTCAGGGTGGACGGCTGGTACGTGGCGGCGGGGTGGCCAGCACCGGCTGTGGCATGACACCCCGGGAACTCTCAGACTATGATGATCTGGCCACCTCCCTTGTCCTAGACCAATACCTGGGCTTCGTCACCCACAAGATGAACATCAGGTAAGTGCTGGGAAGTCTGACGCTTGGGAGTGATGGATAATAAATCAAAGAGGAAGTTCATTAAGAGAGAGAGAGGGTGCACCAAGAGAGTTGCCATAGTATAGTAGTACTGTGCATGCCTGGGAGCTGAGGCACAAAATATTTAAACCATGTGATATTTGCCTTAACATTTGTAAGCAATTGAGATGACTTTTGTCCTTATCAGGTATCGACCTCTTCGGGGCAACAAGGACCACCTTCTGGGCATAATTGAGGACTTCATACAACACCAGGATTATGAGAAGGCCTTCAAGCAGCTCGTCTCAGGGGATTGGATGCCCTGGACCTTCTTCATCACCAAGAACAAAACACTGCAGGCCACTTTCAAGGTGAGAGAAAGAGCTATGCATATAAATCTGTATTCTCAAACACTTGGTTCTCTCACCACAATTATTCTCCAAGGCCACAGAGATAACCAGCAGGGTTTTCAAGAGTGTTTCTCCTCTTAATAATTTTAAATATCTTGTCAATCTACATTTAGAACCGTTATAAACACTTGAAAAACGTGTGTAAATTTAGATAAAACCTTTTTGAAATTGCGGAGGTGAAGCTCATAAGTGTTGCAGGATACAAGCCATAAATAGATATTGATCGAATCATGTGGTATTCTCTTAATCCATTCACTGTTATTTGACACATGGTTCCTTTGTGATAAACCATACTGAGACACATATTTTGTTGTAAAGCTGCCTTTTAAAACTTTATGAACATTATATTTGAAAATCTATGCTTTTAATTCCTTTCCATTTCACATTGATTTTCATTAAGATTTTACAGTATTTTTATTAGAGTGTCTTGTTGTATATCACATTGAAAGGGTTAGGCTTGACTTTTCTTAATAGATTTCATGTTCGTGTGCTCTATGCTACTACAGGATTATTTTGAAACCCCTCTCTACACCTCAACTATTTTCAGAAGGCGATAACTGAAATTACACAGGCTTTTAATGATTAACAATTTTTACATTATTAAGAGGAGAAACACTCTTGAGAACCCAGCTAATCTTCTCTATGGCTTTTGAAAATAGGCATGGTGAGAGAGCAAAGGGTTTCTGAATACAGACCTGGCTGTTACAGGAACATTGGAGTTGATAAAGGTAGTTGGATTCTATTTACATGGCACCTTATACCTGATTTCATCCAACAGGAACATGTGATTCGCTATCTGCGGGTCTTCGACAAGGACAGTGGCTTTGTTGTAAAGGCATGTTACCGATATTCCATGGAAGGCTGTGTGGGGGCCAAGATCTGTGCCACCAAGAAGTGGTATGTATGTTGTCTCTGCAATGGGGAATGGGGTCTAGTATCTGAGAAGAGAATATCCGCTTATCCTTGTTAAAGATGTCACACTGTTGTCTTTTGTTATAGATTTCACTATGTTGTCTCAGCAATTGGGGAATGGAGTCTAGTATCTGGGAGGAGAATATGTGCTTATCCTTGTATGCAGTGTGGGAATGAATTACCTGTGTGGGACTTGCCAGTGAAAGTAGAATATGTCATTTCCAGGTACAAGAATGAGCAGATTGGATTCCTAGTTGGCTGCATTGCTGAACTCAGTGAAGAGGAAGAGACCCAGTTGCTGCACCCAGGCAAGAATGATTTTTCAGTGATGTACTCCTGCAGGAAAAATTGTGCCCAACTTTGGCTAGGACCTGCAGCATTCATCAACCATGATTGCCGTGCCAACTGCAAGGTGTGTGAATACTCTTGCTAAGCTAAATGCTTGTAGTCAAAGTTTTTGGAAACAGGTATTGATATTAGTTTGGAAGACAAGGTAATTAATTGCAAGAAAACACAAGAGTAAATTAATAAGAATATTTTAAATATGATTTGTTTTTACTCCCACAGTTAACTGCCACTGGACGTGGAACTGCCTGTGTGAAGGTCCTGAGAGATATTGAAGAAGGGGAAGAGATCACCTGTTTCTATGGAGAAGATTTCTTTGGAGACAATAATTCTTACTGTGAATGTGTCACCTGTGAAAGGTTGATATCTTTGAATTATCTTGACAAATTATAGGATTTTTACAGTAAGATTTTTGTAGATAAATTTCCTTTCTTATTAGACTGTTTCTGATGTATTTTTTTGTTTTCTTTGCTGTCTGTCTTTTATGAAAGTAAGTAGCCGTTAATAACACTGATTTGTTGCAGGCGAGGAATGGGTGCCTTTGCCAACAAGAAGAACAGAGACGATGCTGAGAAGGGGTACCGTCTGAGGGAGACTGATCTGAGGTTGAGGATAAGCCGCCAGAGATTACGCAATCAACAGAAAACAGAACAAGCAATGGGTAAAGGCAAGAGTGAAGCGGCTGTGAGTCTGAAAGTTGAAGGTAGTGATAACAAGTTGAAAATGAATAACTTGTCTGCTAAAGTGGATGGTGAAGTGGTGCGGCGTGAGTTGAGGACTAGAGGAGGATCCCGGGACTCTGAAAAATCCGATGCCAGCTCAGAGAGTGGTGTCGGTGGGGGTGGGCCACAGTCACACGTAAAGCGTTCTGGGCCAGAGGACCTCACCCACCTGAACGGCCTCTATCCCAAAGCCAAGAACAGGAGAACAAGCGCAGACAGTGCTCAGGAAAACATTGACATTTCAAATGGAGACTGTGATGAACCTGTGAAAGCACATGGAGGGGAAAAATTTGGCAAAACAACCTCAGCCAAGGGTCGACCACAAACCAGGAGTTGTGTGGTGGCCCTTGGAAGTGCTGTGAAGGAGGGGAGCATTGGTGATGTGGCGGCCAACAAGGTCGAGCAGAACGACAACTGTCTGGATCCCAAAGGAATTAAGTTGCGGAGCCGTCGCCAGCTGGCCACGGCCATGAGGGATGTGGGCAACACACGTATCCTTCGAGGCCATCACAACCGTTCTGGTGTGAAGGGTGATGGGGAGTTTTTTACGGAAGTGGTGGGAAGGGAGGATGGGGAGACGGTGGCAGGGGCAGAGGAGCCAGCCAGGGTATCAGGGAGTGATGCAGAGGAGAGTGGTGGAAGAGAGGCCCCAGCAGTAGTAGCGAGAGAAACAGTGGTTAGAGAGGCGGCACCAAGCTCAAACTGCTTTGTGGATCTCAGCCGTGTGAAGCTGACAGGTTGCATGCAGATGGATGTGCTGGGGGAAGCAGCAACGGCAGCAGTAGCAGTGCCGCACCAAGGCCACGGCACCACCAGCCCAAGCCTGCAGTGTGCTGGGCGACCCCCTCTGCGCAGGCTGCGGAGGCCTCCTGGTGAAAAATGTGATAATTCTAGTTTAGGTTACCTTAGTGTAGGAAGTAATTGTTCTAGGAATATAATTACCAATAACAACAACAACTCCACGGACAAATTGTCGTCTTCGTCGTCTGTTGAACAGTCACTGCCAAGTTCTCAATTACCTCAGCAGTCTATTAGTGATAAAAAGGCGTTAGACAATAGCTTGATGCCTCACAGCAAGAAAGCCAGGCATTCCAAGTGCAAACAGACAGCTTTAAAAGACAGTGTAGTAGTGACAGCAACAGTGGAATGCCAGTCCAGCCCAACCAGCCTTGAGGCTGCCAATCTGTCACCAACCAAGGATGTGTATGAGTTTGAGGAAGAGGACGATTCATCCTCTCCAGGGTCCCTTCGGGTGAGCAAGCTAGCGGCAGGGCGGTGGGGGAGGAGTGCGCCACAGTGTGAGTCTCCACCACACCCCCTGGCAGGCTACACCCCTTCTTCCCCATCTACTGGAATGGTTACTCCAGAGAAAAGTGGTGGGCGATGTGGCGTCAAGTTGAGGCTACGGATGAAGCGTTCGCCTGTTTTAGATGAGGTCATAGAAGTTGGGTCACATCTCTCGGACTCTGGTGGCGGTGGCGGCATGACCTACGAGCCAGAGTACGAGGTGCTAACTGTGGAGGGCATCACTACCCAGGATTATGAGGAGCATCACCACAGCCACCACAACCACCACCACCGCCGCCACCGCAAGAAGCACCACCGAGAGCACCGTCGCCGATCCGACTCCTCTGAGAGTGAAAGCACTGATGGAGATGGATCATCCGCTGCTGCCAGTGCTGCTGCCACCCCAAGGCCAACTATGAAGCGACTGCGGCTTATCTTGGGCAACGAAACCCATACCATCACCATCCCTGGCACCCATCTGGACAGGAAGTGAGAAACCACAGCTGACACACCACCATGCCAACACCCTGCCATCTCACCTCAACACCACGCCACACCAAACACCAACACTGTAACACACTGCCAGACATTTACTGACAACATAGTACTATTCCCTACACCACAACACAACACATTATACCACACTATACATCAGTACATTCATCATCAATTCACTACACTGCACCACATCCCATACATAACCCTTTGGACAACCCAGCTACCATCACCACCGCCACCACCACCACCACCACCTGCCTCCCCATCTCACCTCCCTTCCACAAACGTACCGCCACATGTTTCTGTAAGCAGTTTTTTCAAGCAAGTCTTTCAGTTTTCAAACCAATAAGTACATTAAACTATTGTAGTAGAAGACAGCCCTCCTCCCTCCCCTCCCACAGCCACCACTGATAACATGGGACTCCGCCATTGCCATTTCATTGACATGTAATATATCTCAAGCCAGACCCTCATCTGCTCCACTCCATCACAGCCTGGGACAGTGTTTGGCCAAGCACTGGGCTGCATTGTACGCCTCTTGAAGGACACCATGGCACAGTTGACCCATTGCATTCTGTGATGAAATTGGCACTGTGGTTCATGGAATACAGTAAGTTTTATTTATATTTTCTTAATTTTTTATTGCTAGATTTGTTCTGAATCTTAATTTTACTTATTTTTACTCGGGTCGTGGGACTAGATGTGTTAAGTGCACTCATCCTACCCTTTTTATCCCCAAAGATAACTTTCTTTTACAATTTTAGTCAGTATGATAATGGAAATACAGGAAGAATTTTAGATGAATTTTTCATATTTTAGAGTCAATGGGAATAAAGTAAAATGGAAAGCACCTATTCAGCAGCAGAGTACAGATGGAAGGGTAATGTTTTGTTTTGATATATGTACACCTAGAAGACTGCACAACAAAAGTTAAGCCACTTGCTTAGATCTGGGGGTGCTTTATTACAGAGTTTTATTTTTGCTTAAATTTTTATTTTGACAAAAATATTAATACTAATACAATGTATGATGTAGAGTGTAAAGCAGTTGCTGCAATACAAACCATTTGCATAGCTATGGTACATGTCTTGTTTTTTCAGCTTTATATAAATGTAATTGGTCACAGGTGAGGGAAAGTGTATGTGGTCTCAGGTGATGCAAAGGTATTGGTACACTTGGGTTAGAGAAAGGTATTGGTGATCGTTTAATTTCAATATGGGTATTGTATGTTAATGTGATGCATGTAGTAACAGCCCTCATGTATCTAGAGGTGCATTCCATCTGCACAGAATTTGATGAACCACAATTATTTTCAGCCCAGAAGGTCAGTAGGTCTCTCTCTCTCTCTCTCTCTCTCTCTCTCTCTCTCTCTCTCTCTCTCTCTCTCTCTCTCTCTCTCTCTCTCTCTCTCTCCACACACACACAGTACATGCACAGACATTGTTGGTGAGGGTTGACAAGTTGTCATCTATTTATTTTGCAATATGTTGTTTGGCCCCAGTGAGTGGGCCACATCTGAAAGCTAATGTTAGCCATTGTGATATATACAAAAAAAGGGAATGTGTTCCCACACACGTCACTGTTTCACGAACACATCAAGACTTAGCAGTGCCTTCAGGGGCTGATTGGATTGGAAAGGGTCAGCTTTAATTTTTTAACCAGTCATGGCAGCACAGCAAAGATGCATTACGGCTGTTACTGTATTCATTAGCCATCAGTATATTGTTTTCCGGCTGTTACCATAGCCATAAGCCCCAGAGGTTATTGTGGTTATTGTTATACTAATTATATTTATTTTATTTTATTTATTTGTTTTTACGTTCTCCATAGTTAAATCAAAAGTTAAAATCCTGTCAGATATGACACTTTTGTATTTTAATTGTACTCCGATTTGCTATTTTATTATGAAATTGGTATGAAACTAGAAAGCAGTTTTGGCACACGTGCTGCGTGCAGAAGCTAGTACAGTTGCGTAGCTGCAGAAACAAGACCATGCTGTACATGGCTATGAGTTGACAGGCCTCTTTGTATTACACTTCATCGTCACCATTCCACTCTTTATCTGTCTTGACATGATTTTTTGGAAGACTTGTCAATACTGTGTATTGATGTTTTGAGTACCATGTCACTGGTAGCTCCTTAACGGCGATGTTAATAAAAGTTGTAGAAGCCAACAGATGTGACTTTCCTCTAATATGTCATCCACTAATGGTGTTGCTTGCATGTGAATTGTTTGAATGTGAAATGATCGTTCCCTCTACCCTTGAAACTGACTAGCCAAGTCATCTCACTTGAGGAGAGATGTGTGTTATAAAGAATTTCGGTCTTATCTGTCAGTAAGTCTTTGTACTATATAGCTTGCCGGTTACCCGCCTTACTGCGTTCAAGTGAGTGAACGCGTATGGCAGGTGGGGCTCAAGGTTGAGAGGAGGGTTCAGCTGACGTCTGCTCCTCCCCGCTCCTTCGAAAAGTAATTTATATACGAGACACTTGATTTTTATGTTTATCAAGTTGTTCTTTTAGCGAGGATTGAAAACAAATGGCAGACGCAGTCATTCATTACTCCATTAGTTGGCTGGTAATGAGCTTTCCCGCTCCCTCATTCGGTCCCCAGTGTCCTGTTGGCCTTGAGTCTCGTTCGAATCTGCTAGCCGTTTGGTATTTACATATTTCCATATATGCGAGATACAAACCTCATACTTTGAAGTGATGAAAACTTTATTAGTAGTAGTACTATCGACTTTACTGCTGCTGCCATACTTACATGACTTGCTGGAGTGGTGATTCGGTCTCTGTGGCGATTAAGCAACTACCTCTATCTAGCATTGCAGAGGATTGTGGCAAAACAAAGGGTCCTTTGAGGTAGTGGGAAAGGAGAGGATTTCCTGTTTGCTCTGGCAGATTGGTCAACGCAGGATAAGGGGAGTGAGAGATGCAAGTGCTGGCGGATGATCCATAGCCCATTAGGAAAGCACTGATATTTCGCTACTAGATTGCTGGCCTTTTCTTGCATTACTCATTAATACTGTTTCATGAACTTGTGTTATTTCTAAACTTAACGTTAGTTCACGTCGTGCATATACACTTTCTATCAGCCACTTTTTTGCAAGTAGGTATATTTATTTGTCAGCTAGTAGAAACTTATTACATGAATTCCCATAATTTCCCGGATTCATATAAAGTTTTCCTAGTTCGAGGAATACATACGAAGTTTTATATACTGTATGCGCCGTGTGAGTGGAAGTTACGTTTATGATTTTATTAACACAAACAACTGTAGACAGATCTTTTATGTTGATGGAAAATACCAGACTACTTTTCTTTCATCATCCCGTCTAATAAAATTTGATTATTTGTACTCCAATGGGGATTTCATGATTTTATCTTGTTTGATAACGTTATTGCAATTATACATCACACACCTGGGAAACTCCTGGACCTTTATATGACAGATGCACCTTGACAAATCGGAAGACGTAGTAAATGTCACGGCGTTTCCGTGTTGGCGCGGAGTGTGTGTAGGACGAGGTGGCTGACCTTCACTACGGCAACGGCGCGATATTACAATCTGCTTGTCTGGCGCACGCCATTAAACATGCAGTTATCACATCCTGACAGGTTCGTGATATTTGACCAGGAACAAATTTAGGAGAGGGTATGCTGGGGTTACAGCAGAACGGAAGCAGATAGAACTGGTTGGTGGAGAGAGGCATGTCGCCACTACCACTACCATCAACCAGCCGCCAGCCGTCCCTTGTCTGGAGCTGCCTGTGTGAGCATCGCCCCCACGCGGTCCAACTCCCCCGCTAACCAACCTTACCGTGGCAGGGTCATACATGTTGTGTCTCACTCACCCTCGTGTTGTTGTCTCAGGTCTGAGAGCGCTGATGTTGCTGTCGTAAGGAGAAAAGGACTGGCTGCGTCATGAAAAAAAGGCATGCACCTAAAATTGGTACGGCGAATATGAATATGACAATAATAGTTGGTCTGCTATATGCTGATTCATAATTTGTATTATGTACTTATCTTTAAATCTTCGTTCACATGGGTGATTTTGTCATGGTGGAGCGGGAAATAGTTCCTGGGTGCAGGCGCATTCCCTGAGTGTGGTACAGCAGCCCACACCCTATGGTGGGGCAGGGGTTTGACCCTTCCAACCTTGGCAAAGGTCAACCCGCACAGACCACGCCTATAATCAACTAAACCTGGCCTGAGTTCAACGGCAGTCTGTTTATTTCTGTTCTCAGAATGCAGCATTTATTTCGATTCAGACGAAGGATTCTCCCCGCTCACTATCGCCTGTCTAGCTACTGATCCCACCAGTAATCAACGTGCCTCCGCAGAGATTTAGATTCAAAACAATCGCCTCGCGTCTGAAGCAGGTGGTCATCTTTTAGCGTGTCAGTCAATAAGCCGCCGGGAAACCTCGGACAGGTAAAATGTGGTAGTATGGTTGTCACAATGAGTAAAATCCAGAGATAACAAAGATTAGCTTATTAAAGTAATAGACCAAGAAAATTAGACTAACAGATAACTTGGTGTATCCTTCTCAGTTTATTGGATCAATTGTTTCCTCGGTAAACCAAACATAAGACGATTGGTTAACCTCATTATAAGTATGCATGTAAATTGAGACACCCCAGTTTCCTCCGATGCATGAACGTTGGAAATTCAACTCTATTCTCGTTTGACCTAAAACTTTCCCCGTTATGAGGTAGAAATATATGAATAGATAAGCAAACACATGAACAGACAAAAACTACAGATTGCATAACGTAAACTACGAGCAGGGTAGAGAGGAGGTGGTGCTGAAACAGTATCACTGACCCTACCAGTGTGCTGTATGACCATTTCTCCGCGCGTACCTTAAAGTTCAACTAGTCTGCAGTGAGCAAGAGCCTTATTACCTTTCTCCGTAATGTACGTACCACAGTCACAATGTGCAGACCCATATCAGTATCAAAACGACCAAATCGTTTTGATAAGGGCAAAGTTATCATTACTTTAATCTTAAAGCGTGTTACATCCTTCAGCCTCCTTTATCGATTAGCGTGGTTAGTGAACAGACACTCATCTGTCTTGTTCATACTGGTCCAAAGCAGTTATGATTATCAACAGAATCCTTTGTTAGCTTATGCATTAAGTTTTATTCTCTCATAAGGAACAGAGTATAATTGAGCAGCCTTGTTTTCATGGATGTTTCCTTTTTTTTTTTTTTTTTTTTTTTTTTTACTCGTTGAAATAGAATCGTCATAAAACTTTTCCTAAAAATATCATGAAAACGTCTTACAAAACAATATTGTCTTTCACTGTAGCAAGAAATAAAATCACTCTTTTTACCAAATGATATGGCTCATTATTCCTGACTAGTTAAATAACAGCTTTCTTATATATA
>CM035211.1:3008217-3020269 GCA_020233015.1 Callinectes sapidus | reverse complement strand
CTCTCTCTCTCTCTCTCTCTCTCTCTCTCTCTCTCTCTCTCTCTCTCTCTCTCTCTCTGGCATTTGAATTTCTAAAGGACACAGAGGATCCTTGTGTCTAAACCAAGTAGTGGTAGTAGTATAGCTTTACATCTACATTGTAAACAGCACGGGGCTTACAATAGGAAAGGATGTCAGCTGCAGATAATGATTAACAGAGGGAAAATCAATGATAAGACAAAACTCTGGACCACAGTTAGCTATTGATAGCTGAGAGAGAGAGAGAGAGAGAGAGAGAGAGAGAGAGAGAGAGAGAGAGAGAGAGAGAGAGAGAGAGAGAGAGAGAGAGAGAGAGTAAAATAAAGAAAATAAGAACAAAAAACATACAACGGAAGGAAACCAGAGAGAGAGAGAGAGAAATAAAGAAAATAAATAAAAAAACAAAGGAAGAAAACCAGAGAGAGAGAGAGGAAAATTCGGTGTCATGCTTTTAGTTAGACCATTACTGCGTCAGACGAACTGCCAAACGTTTGCCATTGCTGATATCTTTCCTGTAGTTCATGAAGGCATAGTATAAAAGTATGGGATGGGTGCGTGTGTATTTTCATTGCGCCATGCTTCGTACGGTGTTGTTTGTTTTGATTGCGTCATGCTTCGTCTGACTCAGATGAGGAGAGCCAGGTTGAGGCGCCGTGCTGCCTTGCATACGTGTCACTAATTTTTTGTTAATATCATGTTTTTTTTCTTTTCTCGTCTTTACTCTGTGTCTTATCATTACCCGAGATGAGCCGGTAATCAGCAACCTCCTTGGCGCCTTGCATCTGTGAGCCAGCGCGATGCTATGTTGAGCAATGTAGAAATGAAAATAAGAAGAAACGCTGCAATATTTTACGTGACTAGCCCGTTGTTGCGACAGTGTGTGTGTGTGTGTGTGTGTGTGTGTGTGTGTGTGTGTGTGTGTGTTACGAAATAGAAATAAGGATAATACTATACGATATACTTTGTGTTTAGCCTGAAAGTTAGATCAATAAACAGAAGGGATGGATCTTGAAATTACATGCACACGTCTGCGGCAAAATATAACGGAAACCACTAGGTAAGAAATTCAGCTGGAAACCTTTAGCAATATTCTGACATTTACGCTGCTGTGAGATTTTGTACTTGAATGAATGACAAAGGAAGGCAGCGTTAGCTATTCATACACAGATCATTTTTCCATAGATCCGTATTCTAAAACGTTTTGTTCTCTTACACTACTGTTTAGGAAGAATACCCGGGTTCTCAAAAGTGCTTCTGTTGTTAATCAATAATGTATAAATCTTGCTTATCTGTCACTAAAACTGTAAAAAACATTCTTAAAACAATTCTCGATGTGATGAAAAAGGAAATTGTTTCAAAATACGGCCTGAGTCAGATTGTTAAGTAAACTTCATTCCCTTCCACCCAGTCTGAAAGGAACAATGACATCTATGATTATTCTAGATAGATGCAGTGCCACAGTGTATTCTGGGGTGTGCTTGATGAAATGAGCCTCTGAGCCTTGCAGAGTGAAAGCTGAGCAGGGAAGGGGCGTATGATCGTACCTGGGAGTGTTCAGGGCCTTGGTTCAGGGACAGCGAGGATGAGAAAGAAGTTAGCCTCCAGATTAAAGTTTGTTCTTACCTAATTAAATCTTTCCAAGAGTAAGTCAAGCTTGAGTTCTTTCTTTTATGCACCTCTCTTCCTTCTCCTATTTTTTGTTGTTTTAGTTGTTTGTTAATTGTTGTTGTTGTTGTTGTTGTTGTTGTTGTTGTTGTTTAAGATTAGTGTTCTTCTGATATTATGTTATGTTACTTCCTGTGGAAAGTTTCTTCTTCTTCTTCTTCTTCTTCTTCTTCTTCTTCTTCTTCTTCTTCCTCCTCCTCCTCCTCCTCCTCCTCCTCCTCCTCCTCCTCCTCCTCCTCCTCCTTCTTCTTCTTCTTCTCTGAAACTTTTAATATTTTCGGCACGCAAACTTAAATTTTTAAGCTAACACATTGCCTTATTTGGACTTTTTTTCCTATCCTTTCTTCTTCCTCCTCCTCTTTTTCTTCTTCGTATATTATCTCTAGCCGTCCCTTCATTGTTAGCGTGGAGTGGTTCAGAAGTGGCAGTGAGCACAGGCGGTTACCACGTGCAGGAAGATCAATATTAGCGGGCGGGCGCGGGCCATTTATGCGCACCTGCTGCCTGTCTGCCCTATGACCCATGTTGTGACGCTTTAATCACAGTCGATCGTCCTTCCTTTTCTTTTGTAATGGCGGTAAGGAAGTGTGTGTGTGTGTGTGTGTGTGTGTGTGTGTGTGTGTGTGTGTGTGTGTGTGTGTGTGTGTGTGTTCTGGTTTTATTGAAATGAACTAGGTAATAAGTTGATAAAAGATGGCCAGGCAAATTCATGGATGAGGATGATCGATGGAAATAGGTATAGGAATATTCCATAATATCATAGGGATTGTCACTCGTAGGTCTAGCGATTTCCTGAAGCTTTCCTTATTTTCTTATATTCTTTTCTTACGTTCTTAACTCCGTTACTATAAAGGTGTGTGAAGTTATCGCAGTTCCCACACAATTACAAACACACTTCTTGACTCAGCATGACTTGAGCCTATACTCTGGAGCGCTTTGCTTTCTCACCACAACTAGTTTTCAAGACTTTCAAGAGTGTTTCTTCTGTTAATAATGTAGAGATATTGTTAGTCTTTCACCAAAACCACGAAAAGAAAAGGAAAACCCCATGGAACTTCAACTAGACTCTAACCTTTTGAAAGCCATGGAGTTGAGTCACGGATGCTTTTGTGTATAATGTCACAGGCGTTAGTCGATGCAGCTTGTTGAAATTATCAACTTCATGCCACGTGGTCAATATTATGATACGAGATACTCATTTGTAAGGAACCTTCTGCAAACATTACTGGCTACGCGTTCGTTCTTTGACTAAATCACATGGAAAATTAAATGAGTATTGATGGATAAGTAAGCGAAAATAAATACAGGAGAAAAATGTAAAAGAGCCTACAGTATGTATGTTTTTTTTTTTTTTTTTTTTTTTTTTACAATAAGTTTCGTATCTAGATTTCCGTTCTACACAAAAAGAAAAAAAATCTGGTATTTCCTATCACTTTATATCAAGGAGTGTAGTGCAACATATCCTGTATCAGATATTGAAACAGGATAAGTTCTGTGTGTGATGAGAACCTTGAGAGGTGTGGAGGCTGGAAGCTAGCGGGCTGGTCACAGTGTACGTCCGCCTCAGCTGTGCAAACCCTGGGCCTCCCCTCAACGGCCGCCCTCCACAGGAAATAACAGCACGTAGAATGGTAGAAAAAGGCCGGGAATTTCCGATTTAATGATAACGAAGAGAGAGAGAGAGAGAGAGAGAGAGAGAGAGAGAGAGAGAGAGAGAGAGAGAGAGAGAGAGAGAGAGAGAGAATCGTATACACGGAAAGAAAATTCATCTATACTAGTAAAACTATATTCCGTTAGTGAGTGGGTGGGCGGATCACACCTAACTAATTTTTACCTTCTTTTCCTGTAATTCTACTTTCCCTCCACTCAGCTCTAACCTCCACTTTTTTTCCGTAACCTCAACGTTCCTCTTCTCAACTCCACCTCTGTCTTCTCAACACCAACCTCCTCCTTCTTAATAACTATCACATTCAAAACCTCTTTCATGAACTCGGTCTTTTTTTCTTACCTCCAACCCCCCTTCATTAACGGTCCAACTTCCTTCTCAGCGTACAGTAACTTCTTTCTTCCCTCACCCTCATTTTTTTTTTTTTTTTTTTTTTTTTTACCTATCAACTCTCACCAGCAACTCCTATACTTTCATATTTCATCTTGTTTCCAAGCTCTTACCGCAGAAGCTGAAATTCTAGCTACATTCATTCTTTATTAATCCTGTACCTCTTCTTTGTGTCAGCTAATTGCTCGATGTTCTCGTAATGAAGCTATTGTCATGGCAAGAAAGAGCTTTGCGAGATAGATGACATGCAGCGATATATATATTTTTTAAAATTTGATAAACACCCGTATCTATGCTTTCTTTTTACGTAGTCTACTGTGTTCCATTCTTGTTATAGTTAGTATACATGCATACTCTTACCTCTTTCACTAATAACTAATACAATACTTAAAACACCCAGCCATAACTGAAGAATCTGAAAGCTTAGTAGTTAACCTGTCTATCAGTGAGCATAATTTCATCTCGATAAGATTGTCAAGGTGGCAACAGACACGTGACAATTCTTTAACAGGTTTTAATGATTGCCACGGTCTTGGAATGAAATGAACCCATGTATAACCCATGCAAAAAATAACATTCACGGGGAAAGCGGGAAGGTGGAAAAGAAAACTGGAAGAAAAGAGTGGGAAAAGAGGAGCGGTGCGCAGCGAGGTATAAGAGGAACCTAATCTCATCTCTCCTCCCTCCCCTTCTCTCTCTCTTGCCAGTCACTTCACGGGGGCTGTGGGTGGGTCAGGGAAAGTATACTCAGCGCTGTGTCACGTGATTCACCTTTCCAGAGAGAGAGAGAGAGAGAGAGAGAGAGAGAGAGAGAGAGAGAGAGAGAGAGAGGTATTCCTTTGTGTGATTCCCCCTGCAAGCACAGTAACGGGTCAAAAGGGGCGGGCATGCGTAATAGTAAATAGATAAAACTTTAGCTACAATTTTCAGTTTCTCCAATTCAACAGAAATTGTAGATTCTCTAGTGTAGATATGATAATGTAATGCAGTACGCTCACACACATTTTCTCCTTTCAAATTCAGTGCTGGTTACATATTGTTCTAGTAGCCTATTGTGTATTCTCAGCAAGTCCACAAGCATTATTGTCTTAAATTTTCTTTGCTGCGAATTGTGAAATGTGATGTTATGGTCAGAAAGCTAGGCGTATCCAACGCCATAAAACTGAAAGATATGTTTATTATGCATGGCTCTGTCTGCATTTACATCTGTTTGTCTATGAATTTGGGCGGTGTGTGTGTGTGTGTGTGTGTGTGTGTGTGTGTGTGCGTGCGTGCGCGCGAGTGTGTGCGCGCGCGCGCGCCCACAGCCCCAGCATTATGTGCATTACTGTTTAATAATTATTGTGCCATATACGTTGGTCAGTTTTCGAGAGTTGATTCGGGAAAGTGAAAGTCAATTAATAAGTCTTTGTTCTTGCATTTCACTATTGAATTAATCTCTTGTCGCTATTGTGTTGGTGGTTATTATTCTTATTATGATGATGTTTCTGATGATTATTATGATTTGGGTGTTCTCCAAGCGGATATTACTGAAACTTGTGGTGACATGTGAACCTTGTCATTGCCTCCCTTGTTGTGAATATCAGTGTGAAGTTCATGTGTGCTGCGAAGACCAACTTTCGGGTCTCCTCATTAATTAGAAGTTATCATTTTGCCTCGTCATATAAAATCTTAATTAAGGAAAGCAACGTGAAAGGGGTCTCATTATGATAGGCGTGTAAAAGAGTATCATATGGGTATCAAAGCGGCTAAGTGCGTAGTAGGCTGCGTGGGTTATGTATGCTGAACGTGGGAGGGCTAGAAGAGATCTTCAGAGAAAGGCTCGGGCATGCCGTCTGAACACAAAGCTGCAGCTCCTCGGAAATGGGCCGCGGAGGAATGGATCACGAGGAAGTGTGTAAACTCAGAGAGGACAAAGGGTGGAAGTGGCCTCGCTCGACAAGGGAGGGGAGGTGCAAAATAGAAAGGGAGAGAGAGAGGAGGTGGGGAGCGAAGCAGAGGCAGCGAGAACAGAAAGGGGGTGTACCAGTTGCAAGTTGCATAAACAAAAGGCAGTCGGTGTGAACATGAATCCTGAACTTATTTTTCAGCACAGTTTGATACATAATGTCTCATGATTGATTAGACTGCGGATAGCCAACAGGAGATCATATATTACTAATTATTCACTGTATTTGATTCCTGCTCACACACACACACACACACTCGGTGAGACAGCGCGCCACACCCTCACCAGCCCTGCCAACCCCTTACATAACACACTTTCATCCTGCCGGACTTTCCCAAGAAGATACGTTTATTTCATTCCCTTGTCTTTATATGTACGTCACATACACCCTGTAGCAGTAAACTATCAATGCTGACTCAGTATCAATATTCACAGCGTTGCTCTATATACGAGGTAACTCCATCCGGTCGGGTTCTGGCATCATGCACACAGACACTGACGGTAGACTAGGCAGGGGTCAACGTTATTCTACGCGGCAGTACTTTCTTTTCTGCTTCTCTTACTCATATAGGCCCGAAGACATCACCATTGTGCATTCCTGTGATGCAGGATGTCCACGTGGGTGTGAGCATGTGCCTGATCTGCATTCACAATAACCGTAGCTACACCACCGACAGTACTGTTGTCGGCTCTAGATTTCGCCCTTCCATAATAGAAATAACAGAAAATTTTATATATTTTATTAGTATTTTAAAATATCTGACTAATGTACTGTATAGACTACCCCGACTTATTGAAGGTGTTTACAACATGAGGAAAAAATGTCCTTAGTGGGAAGCACACAGAACGACGTCATCCCGCCACGTCCTCAGTTTCCGATGAAAGGATCCCAGAGTATGTAAGAGACAGGAACTGCGGAGAGCAATACCATGTGAGAAGGGTTAGAGGAGCGGAGGAAGACGGAAAGAGAAGGCAGGGGAGGGAGGGTAGTAGGATAATACATGTACGCAGTATAAAGATCGCTTCCTATCTAACAGGTGCATAAATTATTGACAACTATAGTAGCTTTGGACCTTCATCTCGGATCTCTTAATACAAATGAACTTGATTCCACCGCTCGTAACCCATAATATTCCTTTATTCTGGATAAACAGGTGAGACATGCGCCGGATGGAGTCATATTCCAGTGTTTTATTGCAACATTTTCCTTGCTGCTCAGTCCCAATAGTTGCAAGCTACTCTTTTTTATGTATTCTTTCCTGGTGAAGAACAAGTCATTGTGGCCAATGGCATGGACTCCATGACTTAAACCTAACCAGAGTACATTTATGCCATAATCCTGTCTGGGAAGACTAGGAAGTAAGGGTCTCTTTCCTGCACGCCACGCCGCGGAACATTGTAGAAAATCTCGGAGCAACACCTCGGAGTGACTCCACCCACTTTACGTCAGCAGGATGACGTCATATCTATATCACGTTTTCTCCTCTGCTCACGGGTTTTAGGGACGACTCGGGCTATTTTCCTGGTTTTATTGAGTGATGGTGAGCTCTTTCCTGAAGTCGATATTTTATGGATCACATCTATGAGCACGGCCACGCCTTTCTCTGCCTGATGGATACCCCTATAAGTCTTGTTATTTGATTCTAGGCTGTCTACTATATTGTTGTAACTCTTTAAATGAGCATCTATATATAAATATTTCGTCATGCTCATGTGAAAGGCACATCTAATTAACGAAACTGTATGCATTACAAAAAATACCAATGAAAAGCAGGGTGATGCAACACACTATTGTTCTGTTCAAGGTTAACTGTAATTGCGCATTTCGTTCACTTCTAAGATATAAAAACACTACAATATTACTGGAAGTCAATAAGCGTTCAGAACTAATACAAATTTCACGTATAAATGTAATGAAATCTTTTTCCTTCTTCTGAATGACATTGTTTTGAAAATTGGCGCGGAGATGAAGAAAACGTGAAGGTTTGTAAGCCCGTCGCCGAGTGGCTGCCAGCTAGTGACGTCGACCAATGGCGGCCGTTGATTTACCGCGGGAAGAGAGGACATGCTGATGATGTTTCCCAAGGTACAAAGAAACGGGCTAAAACTATGTCAAACCAATGTATTTAGACCTATACTAATGCCTACATGACCTCTGCCATAATAAAAATACCCTGGTAGTGTCTAAACACTGTAAAAACCCGCGAATTACCGGGAAACAAGGACCCAAATATGAAGGCCTCGTCTGCACTATCCGGTTTGTACCAGTTTTAAACCGAAATTTTCATGGCGAATTGAACTCCTCTCAGCCCCACAGGCCCCATTTATCCTTATTTCCAGGGGGTCTATACGGTATTGGCCGAGTGAGGAAGGCGAGGCAAGGAATAGAAAGGCACGTGGATGTCCCGGAGGAGAGGAATAGCGGGAAGCAGAGGACTTAGAGCAGAAGGTAAGACGCGTGTGGCAGGAATGTTGTGGTAGGGAGTGTGGTGCGGCCTCTATTCCACCACATTACTCCTCCACTGCGCTCCATTCACCCCGCGTGCTTCACCTGTGATAGTGCCCTGGGTCTACCTGTCCGTGTGTTGTCCGTGTGTCCTGCAAGAGTGCATGAGAGTGCTGGAAAATAAGAATTACTAGTGTGTGGTGACTGGTGAATGTAGTGGTGGTGAGCAGTAAGGAAATTGCTGTGCACGTGAAGGTTTTGTAAGCCACTCCTGTTCCTCCATCAAGCAGTGCCTTCCATCACCTCTACGTCATCACCAGCATGGTAAAAAGTGCTCTTAGTTCATTTCAAATTTTATTTTATAACCCATATTTACTATACATACATGGATCCATAGGAAAAAGATGGCATGTGTGCGTATGTGACTTACCTGTGACTTCATTATCATCTAGCAGGATGTCCTATAAGTCTCCTTTCTTAAACTCAGGCCTATGAAATTGCTAGTTGTGAGAGAGAAAAAAAGAGAAAATTCAAAGGAGAGGCGTAGTATTTGCTTTTTTCCCCGTGATGAGTCAGTGGGGGGACGAGGTGGCTGTCCTCTACGAAATTTTACCTGCGTGCTTTCCATTGCTTCCTGTGCTGCCTTCCTGCTTCATAGTGCCTGTGTATGGGAGATGTGCTGTGGTGTGTGGAATGTTAAGTGACTGTGTGTGTGTGGTATGTGCAAGAGGAAGGGAAAGTGTGTGTGTGACGCCTGGACCCCATACTTCCCCTACACTCCTAGGGTCACCCAGTACTTTCCTGGTGTATGGAGTTATACCTGTGGTGTACGTGATGTGCAGTGGTGAATGTTTGGTGTTGAAAGGAAAGAAAAAGACTGATCTAGATTCCTTGGTTATATGTTTGTGTTGTAAATGGCGCTATATGACCACGATGTTGCAGTGCATTAATTCTAAATCTATCGATCCTAGAGTATTGGATTCTGTTGCCCGTGGTGTGTTGTGTGTTTTGGTGTGTTGATAGTGAAGTAAATAGTGTGGGAAGGAAAAAAATGAGTCACTTAGACCCTAACCTGAAAGATCCTTGGGTTCTGGTGTGTATGTGTGTGTGTGTGTGCGCGTGTGCAGTAAGGCCTGAAGTCTATAGTGGTGAATATGTTACAGAAAGGAAAGAAAATGATGCAACTATACCCTATACCTAACACCCTTAAGGATTGCTCGTACTTTTCAGGATATAGTGTTACTTTTGGTGCTACCAGTGTATGTGTGTGTGTGTGTGTGTGATGTCTAGCAGGGGATGTTTTGCACTGAAAAAAAAGGGCTTACCATAATGTGTGGCCCAACCCCAACTCATACCAGACACCAGCCTTGGATGTTGTCCATAATTTTCTTGGTGTAATGAGTTCTAGTGACTGGCTTGTGCTTGTCATGTCCAGTGGTGAATGAAATTTATTAAAAAGAAATGGTACTTGTGATGCTTGGGATATGAGTGCCAGCATTGTGTGTGTTTGTGTGAGTGTGATGCGCAGAGAGTGTCTGAGGTGACGAGATACCGCACCTCCCTGACACCCTGTGAGGCTGTCGGGGACCTTTGAGGAATACCATTACGCTGGTGAGCTGTGTGGGGAAAGACTGTGCATGTTTGCTGCTTTATTCATGCTTCTTCATTGGTAAGACATTAAACAGTGACATGAGCTAGCTTCAGATTTTTTTTCCTATGAAAGGGGGAAATCTGGCCAGGACTACAAAAACAATCAAACTAAAAGACCCTCTTAGATGCCAGTTCCCTGAGTAGGTCTGAGTGTGTTGGCCAAAAGAATGGGATAAGTGAACGTTTAGTTGTCTTACCTGTATAGCTTCATTACAAACAAGGATCACTTCACATTACAGGTGACAGCCTTCATTACAGTACAGTATATTGATGGAGGGCCAATTGATCCATCATTCTCTTCAGGTTAAGGCACCAGAAAGTCCATTAGTTATAGCTAAAAGATATGTGACAACCTGATTGTAAAAGGAATACAAGGAAAATATGTGTAAGGTTTGTACAGGAAATGGAGCTGGTTAGCACTAGTAGCAGTGAATTCATGTGAAATTGATAGAGTGGCTAGATCAAATAAGGAATTAGACACAAACTGGTTCACAAATAGATATTCCATTGGTGAAGCAGGTTTTGCAGCTAGACAGTCAGCTGAATAGAATTGAAAGCATTAATAGTACCTATGTGTGTGTATAGATGTTATTCCAGCATGGCTAGTTTAATATTCTTCAAGCATGATATTTGCTCCATAAAATAGTCACTTGAACATGTGTTGATGTTATGCCTTTGGTAGACATTGCCTGCCTAGTAGACTTTCTCTGAGCCAGTGTTAGAGATCATTAGATTTTTTTTGTAAGAAAATGTTGTTCATTTATTATAAATGGGTTTGATGAAACTCTATGAAATCAAAGTTATTTCCACCATGTGAAACTAGATTTCAGTCTTACTGGGGACTTAAGATACTCACTTTCCATAAGACTCATTAAGTTAGGATAATTTAGTTGATGGACAGTAGATGAAGTATGTGAGATGTGATGTCTATGGCATTCTTCTTGCCTCATTATTTCCTACCCTGAGCAAGACTCTTCAGACTTTCAAAACTCTCATTGCAGCACATCCTCTCTTGCTGGGGCTTGTGGCATTGTGTCAAAGGGGGGGGGGGGGGGGTAGGATCATATTTCCTTGAAATGATCTTGTTTATGAGGTAGCATCTGTAATGATGGGTGTGTTGGGGAGATTTAGAATAAAAATTGGGAATTCTTTAAGACCTGGCAATTGTTATGGTTTTGATTGATGGGATACTGCTTGAATCTTCAGCCTGATAGAGGCTTCTCATGTCTATAGAGTTATCACTGACAATGTCAGGTATCAATAGTGGTTATATAGGAAATAACAAAAACATTTACACAAATAGAAGTATGTATATGTTTGCATTGTTGAAATGAATCATATTTTGTGCCATTTTATTATTTCCCATTACTTCATTGTTGTTCAATAAGCCATATTTCTTTTCTTTTACAGATTGAAAAGATGAGTCTGACTGTTGAAGCATCAAAACTTTTAGACTTCAACCAAAAATTGGACATACCTCTTCTTGACAATGTCATAGGTTTTATGTACAATGGGATTGGAGAACAGGTACAGTTCCTTCATTAGTCTTTTCTGTAGGCCATAATAATATTGTTAATATTTGTATTATATCAACTTGAAAATTCTGGAATAGTAGTGTGCCTTACTCTATTGTAATTAGTATTGTTATTTGAGAACATCCAGCATTTTCTTGTAACCCTAAAACTACTGAGGGGATGGGAGACTATTTTTGTGTTATAGTGTTCTCCATGTGAAGGAATGATTGAAAATGATCTGTATTGATAATGTGGCCTTGAACTCTCTCCCACGCACCTGCAGCAACGCATTGCTCAGGAGGTCCTCACCACACTCAAGGAACATCCAGATGCGTGGACGAGAGTGGACGCCATCCTTGAGTACTCGCAGAACCAACAGACCAAATACTATGCACTACAGATCTTGGAACAGGTCATCAACACTAAATGGAAGGTGTTGCCTCGAGATCAGTGTGAAGGTTAGTTTGCTTGTATCATTCACAGTATGACAAAGCTTTTGTAGGGAGTGGTTATGGAAGCTTTGAAGAGAACAATTCCTGTACTATTTTGTAACGTACCAAATGTAATTTATCGCAGATTTTTGTGGTTTGATGCAGGATGAACAAAGTGCTACAACTAATGTTAACTTTTCCTTACAGGAATCAAGAAGTACATAGTCAATGTTATTATTAAACTGTCCAGCACCCCAGAATCTCTTGATAGAGAAAAAGTATACTTGAATAAATTGAACATGATTCTTGTACAGGTAAATATTG
>CM035211.1:2984569-3008117 GCA_020233015.1 Callinectes sapidus | reverse complement strand
CTCTCTCTCTCTCTCTCTCTCTCTCTCTCTCTCTCTCTCTACCACATCCCACCACAAAATATGAAAATAATGTGATAGATAGAGGAAAAAAAGAATAATAAGAGGAAAGAATGAAAAGAAAGAGGAAGGGAATGGAAGAGGAAAGGGAAGGAAGGGAAGAGGAGGGAAGGAGAAGGGTAAGGGAACGTCAGAATATATTATGAAAGATTGTACTCGTATCAAAATTTGTTGGGTCAAGGTGAAAGCAAGGAGAGTAGTAGTAGTAGTAGTAGTAGTAGTAGTAGTAGTAGTAGTAGTAGTAGTAGTTATAACAATACTCAGAAAAACAATAATTACATAAAGCACACTAAAACACTATTGAAATCACACATACACACACACACACACACACACACACACATTTCAATACCATATGCTCCATCTTTACGTGTTCCAAAATTACCTAAAATCATTAAATTAAGTAGAAATAGCAAAATATACTGTTCTTTAATGCATTCCTCTCGCAGATGCTAATAAAGAGATCTCATGCATTGCTACAGATGTTGTTAATTATCTTGTATCACAGTGAGAGAGTTTAAAAAGTGATATTCTCTTTTTACAATGACATCAAAATAAGTGATTAAAGGATTAGATTACATTACATCCCTTTGCTTGGATTTTATCAATTGTTTCAGTCTACAGTAACGCAATAAGAGGCAGGAATGTGGTTACTCACTCCCCACATCTATAGTCACGGGAGAAGAAAGAGTAAAAGAAGAGGAGAGAGAGAGAGAGAGAGAGAGAGAGAGAGAGAGAGAGAGAGAGAGAGAGAGAGAGAGAGAGAATCATATACGGGAAAGAAAATTCATCTATACTAGTGAGTGGGTGGGCGGATCACACCTAACTAATTTTTACCTTCTTTTCCTGTAATTCTACTTTCCCTCCACTCAGCTCTACCCTCCACTTTTTTTCCGTAACCTCAACGTTCCTCTTCTCAACTCCACCTCTGTCTTCTCAACACCAACCTCCTCCTTCTTAATAACTATCACATTCAAAACCTCTTTCATGAACTCGGTCTTTTTTTCTTACCTCCAACCCCCCTTCATTAACGGTCCAACTTCCTTCTCAGCGTACAGTAACTTCTTTCTTCCCTCACCCTCATTTTTTTTTTTTTTTTTTTTTTTTTTACCTATCAACTCTCACCAGCAACTCCTATACTTTCATATTTCATCTTGTTTCCAAGCTCTTACCGCAGAAGCTGAAATTCTAGCTACATTCATTCTTTATTAATCCTGTACCTCTTCTTTGTGTCAGCTAATTGCTCGATGTTCTCGTAATGAAGCTATTGTCATGGCAAGAAAGAGCTTTGCGAGATAGATGACATGCAGCGATATATATATTTTTTAAAATTTGATAAACACCCGTATCTATGCTTTCTTTTTACGTAGTCTACTGTGTTCCATTCTTGTTATAGTTAGTATACATGCATACTCTTACCTCTTTCACTAATAACTAATACAATACTTAAAACACCCAGCCATAACTGAAGAATCTGAAAGCTTAGTAGTTAACCTGTCTATCAGTGAGCATAATTTCATCTCGATAAGATTGTCAAGGTGGCAACAGACACGTGACAATTCTTTAACAGGTTTTAATGATTGCCACGGTCTTGGAATGAAATGAACCCATGTATAACCCATGCAAAAAATAACATTCACGGGGAAAGCGGGAAGGTGGAAAAGAAAACTGGAAGAAAAGAGTGGGAAAAGAGGAGCGGTGCGCAGCGAGGTATAAGAGGAACCTAATCTCATCTCTCCTCCCTCCCCTTCTCTCTCTCTTGCCAGTCACTTCACGGGGGCTGTGGGTGGGTCAGGGAAAGTATACTCAGCGCTGTGTCACGTGATTCACCTTTCCAGAGAGAGAGAGAGAGAGAGAGAGAGAGAGAGAGAGAGAGAGAGAGAGAGAGAGGTATTCCTTTGTGTGATTCCCCCTGCAAGCACAGTAACGGGTCAAAAGGGGCGGGCATGCGTAATAGTAAATAGATAAAACTTTAGCTACAATTTTCAGTTTCTCCAATTCAACAGAAATTGTAGATTCTCTAGTGTAGATATGATAATGTAATGCAGTACGCTCACACACATTTTCTCCTTTCAAATTCAGTGCTGGTTACATATTGTTCTAGTAGCCTATTGTGTATTCTCAGCAAGTCCACAAGCATTATTGTCTTAAATTTTCTTTGCTGCGAATTGTGAAATGTGATGTTATGGTCAGAAAGCTAGGCGTATCCAACGCCATAAAACTGAAAGATATGTTTATTATGCATGGCTCTGTCTGCATTTACATCTGTTTGTCTATGAATTTGGGCGGTGTGTGTGTGTGTGTGTGTGTGTGTGTGTGTGTGTGCGTGCGTGCGCGCGAGTGTGTGCGCGCGCGCGCGCCCACAGCCCCAGCATTATGTGCATTACTGTTTAATAATTATTGTGCCATATACGTTGGTCAGTTTTCGAGAGTTGATTCGGGAAAGTGAAAGTCAATTAATAAGTCTTTGTTCTTGCATTTCACTATTGAATTAATCTCTTGTCGCTATTGTGTTGGTGGTTATTATTCTTATTATGATGATGTTTCTGATGATTATTATGATTTGGGTGTTCTCCAAGCGGATATTACTGAAACTTGTGGTGACATGTGAACCTTGTCATTGCCTCCCTTGTTGTGAATATCAGTGTGAAGTTCATGTGTGCTGCGAAGACCAACTTTCGGGTCTCCTCATTAATTAGAAGTTATCATTTTGCCTCGTCATATAAAATCTTAATTAAGGAAAGCAACGTGAAAGGGGTCTCATTATGATAGGCGTGTAAAAGAGTATCATATGGGTATCAAAGCGGCTAAGTGCGTAGTAGGCTGCGTGGGTTATGTATGCTGAACGTGGGAGGGCTAGAAGAGATCTTCAGAGAAAGGCTCGGGCATGCCGTCTGAACACAAAGCTGCAGCTCCTCGGAAATGGGCCGCGGAGGAATGGATCACGAGGAAGTGTGTAAACTCAGAGAGGACAAAGGGTGGAAGTGGCCTCGCTCGACAAGGGAGGGGAGGTGCAAAATAGAAAGGGAGAGAGAGAGGAGGTGGGGAGCGAAGCAGAGGCAGCGAGAACAGAAAGGGGGTGTACCAGTTGCAAGTTGCATAAACAAAAGGCAGTCGGTGTGAACATGAATCCTGAACTTATTTTTCAGCACAGTTTGATACATAATGTCTCATGATTGATTAGACTGCGGATAGCCAACAGGAGATCATATATTACTAATTATTCACTGTATTTGATTCCTGCTCACACACACACACACACACACTCGGTGAGACAGCGCGCCACACCCTCACCAGCCCTGCCAACCCCTTACATAACACACTTTCATCCTGCCGGACTTTCCCAAGAAGATACGTTTATTTCATTCCCTTGTCTTTATATGTACGTCACATACACCCTGTAGCAGTAAACTATCAATGCTGACTCAGTATCAATATTCACAGCGTTGCTCTATATACGAGGTAACTCCATCCGGTCGGGTTCTGGCATCATGCACACAGACACTGACGGTAGACTAGGCAGGGGTCAACGTTATTCTACGCGGCAGTACTTTCTTTTCTGCTTCTCTTACTCATATAGGCCCGAAGACATCACCATTGTGCATTCCTGTGATGCAGGATGTCCACGTGGGTGTGAGCATGTGCCTGATCTGCATTCACAATAACCGTAGCTACACCACCGACAGTACTGTTGTCGGCTCTAGATTTCGCCCTTCCATAATAGAAATAACAGAAAATTTTATATATTTTATTAGTATTTTAAAATATCTGACTAATGTACTGTATAGACTACCCCGACTTATTGAAGGTGTTTACAACATGAGGAAAAAATGTCCTTAGTGGGAAGCACACAGAACGACGTCATCCCGCCACGTCCTCAGTTTCCGATGAAAGGATCCCAGAGTATGTAAGAGACAGGAACTGCGGAGAGCAATACCATGTGAGAAGGGTTAGAGGAGCGGAGGAAGACGGAAAGAGAAGGCAGGGGAGGGAGGGTAGTAGGATAATACATGTACGCAGTATAAAGATCGCTTCCTATCTAACAGGTGCATAAATTATTGACAACTATAGTAGCTTTGGACCTTCATCTCGGATCTCTTAATACAAATGAACTTGATTCCACCGCTCGTAACCCATAATATTCCTTTATTCTGGATAAACAGGTGAGACATGCGCCGGATGGAGTCATATTCCAGTGTTTTATTGCAACATTTTCCTTGCTGCTCAGTCCCAATAGTTGCAAGCTACTCTTTTTTATGTATTCTTTCCTGGTGAAGAACAAGTCATTGTGGCCAATGGCATGGACTCCATGACTTAAACCTAACCAGAGTACATTTATGCCATAATCCTGTCTGGGAAGACTAGGAAGTAAGGGTCTCTTTCCTGCACGCCACGCCGCGGAACATTGTAGAAAATCTCGGAGCAACACCTCGGAGTGACTCCACCCACTTTACGTCAGCAGGATGACGTCATATCTATATCACGTTTTCTCCTCTGCTCACGGGTTTTAGGGACGACTCGGGCTATTTTCCTGGTTTTATTGAGTGATGGTGAGCTCTTTCCTGAAGTCGATATTTTATGGATCACATCTATGAGCACGGCCACGCCTTTCTCTGCCTGATGGATACCCCTATAAGTCTTGTTATTTGATTCTAGGCTGTCTACTATATTGTTGTAACTCTTTAAATGAGCATCTATATATAAATATTTCGTCATGCTCATGTGAAAGGCACATCTAATTAACGAAACTGTATGCATTACAAAAAATACCAATGAAAAGCAGGGTGATGCAACACACTATTGTTCTGTTCAAGGTTAACTGTAATTGCGCATTTCGTTCACTTCTAAGATATAAAAACACTACAATATTACTGGAAGTCAATAAGCGTTCAGAACTAATACAAATTTCACGTATAAATGTAATGAAATCTTTTTCCTTCTTCTGAATGACATTGTTTTGAAAATTGGCGCGGAGATGAAGAAAACGTGAAGGTTTGTAAGCCCGTCGCCGAGTGGCTGCCAGCTAGTGACGTCGACCAATGGCGGCCGTTGATTTACCGCGGGAAGAGAGGACATGCTGATGATGTTTCCCAAGGTACAAAGAAACGGGCTAAAACTATGTCAAACCAATGTATTTAGACCTATACTAATGCCTACATGACCTCTGCCATAATAAAAATACCCTGGTAGTGTCTAAACACTGTAAAAACCCGCGAATTACCGGGAAACAAGGACCCAAATATGAAGGCCTCGTCTGCACTATCCGGTTTGTACCAGTTTTAAACCGAAATTTTCATGGCGAATTGAACTCCTCTCAGCCCCACAGGCCCCATTTATCCTTATTTCCAGGGGGTCTATACGGTATTGGCCGAGTGAGGAAGGCGAGGCAAGGAATAGAAAGGCACGTGGATGTCCCGGAGGAGAGGAATAGCGGGAAGCAGAGGACTTAGAGCAGAAGGTAAGACGCGTGTGGCAGGAATGTTGTGGTAGGGAGTGTGGTGCGGCCTCTATTCCACCACATTACTCCTCCACTGCGCTCCATTCACCCCGCGTGCTTCACCTGTGATAGTGCCCTGGGTCTACCTGTCCGTGTGTTGTCCGTGTGTCCTGCAAGAGTGCATGAGAGTGCTGGAAAATAAGAATTACTAGTGTGTGGTGACTGGTGAATGTAGTGGTGGTGAGCAGTAAGGAAATTGCTGTGCACGTGAAGGTTTTGTAAGCCACTCCTGTTCCTCCATCAAGCAGTGCCTTCCATCACCTCTACGTCATCACCAGCATGGTAAAAAGTGCTCTTAGTTCATTTCAAATTTTATTTTATAACCCATATTTACTATACATACATGGATCCATAGGAAAAAGATGGCATGTGTGCGTATGTGACTTACCTGTGACTTCATTATCATCTAGCAGGATGTCCTATAAGTCTCCTTTCTTAAACTCAGGCCTATGAAATTGCTAGTTGTGAGAGAAAAAAAAAGAGAAAATTCAAAGGAGAGGCGTAGTATTTGCTTTTTTCCCCGTGATGAGTCAGTGGGGGGACGAGGTGGCTGTCCTCTACGAAATTTTACCTGCGTGCTTTCCATTGCTTCCTGTGCTGCCTTCCTGCTTCATAGTGCCTGTGTATGGGAGATGTGCTGTGGTGTGTGGAATGTTAAGTGACTGTGTGTGTGTGGTATGTGCAAGAGGAAGGGAAAGTGTGTGTGTGACGCCTGGACCCCATACTTCCCCTCCACTCCTAGGGTCACCCAGTACTTTCCTGGTGTATGGAGTTATACCTGTGGTGTACGTGATGTGCAGTGGTGAATGTTTGGTGTTGAAAGGAAAGAAAAAGACTGATCTAGATTCCTTGGTTATATGTTTGTGTTGTAAATGGCGCTATATGACCACGATGTTGCAGTGCATTAATTCTAAATCTATCGATCCTAGAGTATTGGATTCTGTTGCCCGTGGTGTGTTGTGTGTTTTGGTGTGTTGATAGTGAAGTAAATAGTGTGGGAAGGAAAAAAATGAGTCACTTAGACCCTAACCTGAAAGATCCTTGGGTTCTGGTGTGTATGTGTGTGTGTGTGTGCGCGTGTGCAGTAAGGCCTGAAGTCTATAGTGGTGAATATGTTACAGAAAGGAAAGAAAATGATGCAACTATACCCTATACCTAACACCCTTAAGGATTGCTCGTACTTTTCAGGATATAGTGTTACTTTTGGTGCTACCAGTGTATGTGTGTGTGTGTGTGTGTGATGTCTAGCAGGGGATGTTTTGCACTGAAAAAAAAGGGCTTACCATAATGTGTGGCCCAACCCCAACTCATACCAGACACCAGCCTTGGATGTTGTCCATAATTTTCTTGGTGTAATGAGTTCTAGTGACTGGCTTGTGCTTGTCATGTCCAGTGGTGAATGAAATTTATTAAAAAGAAATGGTACTTGTGATGCTTGGGATATGAGTGCCAGCATTGTGTGTGTTTGTGTGAGTGTGATGCGCAGAGAGTGTCTGAGGTGACGAGATACCGCACCTCCCTGACACCCTGTGAGGCTGTCGGGGACCTTTGAGGAATACCATTACGCTGGTGAGCTGTGTGGGGAAAGACTGTGCATGTTTGCTGCTTTATTCATGCTTCTTCATTGGTAAGACATTAAACAGTGACATGAGCTAGCTTCAGATTTTTTTTTCCTATGAAAGGGGGAAATCTGGCCAGGACTACAAAAACAATCAAACTAAAAGACCCTCTTAGATGCCAGCTCCCTGAGTAGGTCTGAGTGTGTTGGCCAAAAGAATGGGATAAGTGAACGTTTAGTTGTCTTACCTGTATAGCTTCATTACAAACAAGGATCACTTCACATTACAGGTGACAGCCTTCATTACAGTACAGTATATTGATGGAGGGCCAATTGATCCATCATTCTCTTAAGGTTAAGGCACGAGAAAGTCCATTAGTTATAGCTAAAAGATATGTGACAACCTGATTGTAAAAGGAATACAAGGAAAATATGTGTAAGGTTTGTACAGGAAATGGAGCTGGTTAGCACTAGTAGCAGTGAATTCATGTGAAATTGATAGAGTGGCTAGATCAAATAAGGAATTAGACACAAACTGGTTCACAAATAGATATTCCATTGGTGAAGCAGGTTTTGCAGCTAGACAGTCAGCTGAATAGAATTGAAAGCATTAATAGTACCTATGTGTGTGTATAGATGTTATTCCAGCATGGCTAGTTTAATATTCTTCAAGCATGATATTTGCTCCATAAAATAGTCACTTGAACATGTGTTGATGTTATGCCTTTGGTAGACATTGCCTGCCTAGTAGACTTTCTCTGAGCCAGTGTTAGAGATCATTAGATTTTTTTTGTAAGAAAATGTTGTTCATTTATTATAAATGGGTTTGATGAAACTCTATGAAATCAAAGTTATTTCCACCATGTGAAACTAGATTTCAGTCTTACTGGGGACTTAAGATACTCACTTTCCATAAGACTCATTAAGTTAGGATAATTTAGTTGATGGACAGTAGGTGAAGTATGTGAGATGTGATGTCTATGGCATTCTTCTTGCCTCATTATTTCCTACCCTGAGCAAGACTCTTCAGACTTTCAAAACTCTCATTGCAGCACATCCTCTCTTGCTGGGGCTTGTGGCATTGTGTCAAAAGGGGGGGGGGGTGTAGGATCATATTTCCTTGAAATGATCTTGTTTATGAGGTAGCATCTGTAATGATGGGTGTGTTGGGGAGATTTAGAATAAAAATTGGGAATTCTTTAAGACCTGGCAATTGTTATGGTTTTGATTGATGGGATACTGCTTGAATCTTCAGCCTGATAGAGGCTTCTCATGTCTATAGAGTTATCACTGACAATGTCAGGTATCAATAGTGGTTATATAGGAAATAACAAAAACATTTACACAAATAGAAGTATGTATATGTTTGCATTGTTGAAATGAATCATATTTTGTGCCATTTTATTATTTCCCATTACTTCATTGTTGTTCAATAAGCCATATTTCTTTTCTTTTACAGATTGAAAAGATGAGTCTGACTGTTGAAGCATCAAAACTTTTAGACTTCAACCAAAAATTGGACATACCTCTTCTTGACAATGTCATAGGTTTTATGTACAATGGGATTGGAGAACAGGTACAGTTCCTTCATTAGTCTTTTCTGTAGGCCATAATAATATTGTTAATATTTGTATTATATCAACTTGAAAATTCTGGAATAGTAGTGTGCCTTACTCTATTGTAATTAGTATTGTTATTTGAGAACATCCAGCATTTTCTTGTAACCCGAAAACTACTGAGGGGATGGGAGACTATTTTTGTGTTATAGTGTTCTCCATGTGAAGGAATGATTGAAAATGATCTGTATTGATAATGTGGCCTTGAACTCTCTCCCACGCACCTGCAGCAACGCATTGCTCAGGAGGTCCTCACCACACTCAAGGAACATCCAGATGCGTGGACGAGAGTGGACGCCATCCTTGAGTACTCGCAGAACCAACAGACCAAATACTATGCACTACAGATCTTGGAACAGGTCATCAACACTAAATGGAAGGTGTTGCCTCGAGATCAGTGTGAAGGTTAGTTTGCTTGTATCATTCACAGTATGACAAAGCTTTTGTAGGGAGTGGTTATGGAAGCTTTGAAGAGAACAATTCCTGTACTATTTTGTAATGTACCAAATGTAATTTATCGCAGATTTTTGTGGTTTGATGCAGGATGAACAAAGTGCTACAACTAATGTTAACTTTTCCTTACAGGAATCAAGAAGTACATAGTCAATGTTATTATTAAACTGTCCAGCACCCCAGAATCTCTTGATAGAGAAAAAGTATACTTGAATAAATTGAACATGATTCTTGTACAGGTAAATATTGTATGCTTTCTGTCGTATATTCTGAAATATCTTACTTTACCTTAAGCATTCTTTGAAAATATCTCACACTTGTACTGCTCAGCTTTTTATTTGTGGTCACAATGTAGCCTTATTTACACTCAATAGATCTGTGAGTGAAGTGCATGGGCATATCAATGGTATTGAGAGAAATATAATCATAGCAAACCTTTACAAACAGATCCTCAAGAGAGAATGGCCCAAGAATTGGCAGTCATTCATCCCAGACATAGTTGGTGCAAGCAAGACCAATGAGTCTATGTGCCAGAACAACATGGTCATCCTCAAGCTGCTCTCAGAGGAGGTATTTGACTTCTCTACTGGCCAGATGACCCAGACCAAGGCCAAACACCTCAAGGATACCATGTGTTCACAGTTCCAGCAGGTTTTCCTCCTGTGTATATTTGTCATGGTGAGTGTAGTGTGATCTTGTTACTCTTAGCTTAATTACATGAATTTGTAGTTCTGGTAAAAATTTATTTTAGGATAATTTGGAATGGTAGAATAGGATATACAAGATATAAGTTATCAGTAACTGTAGAAGTTATTAATTAAGTTGCTGAAACTCATTGGTGTGTAATTTTCACAGAATGAACTTGACTTCATTTTAGAAGTGAAGTTTGTGTAATCCCTTGTGATATAAGGAACAGGAAAAGGCAGTGTAACATTTGTAACAATAATCTTCATCATTTCAGGAAAACTCTCAAAACCCAACACTTGTCAGTGCCACACTAGAAACTTTATTAAGATTTCTCAATTGGATTCCTCTTGGGTACATCTTTGAAACCAAACTGATCAGCACACTTATCTACAAGGTAAGTCCTCACATTAGTTAAAACATTTCCTATCATTATGACCACTTGCTGTGTATCCACTAAGTGTAATGCAGAATTATGAAGCTTCACTGTGATAACATTTTACCCCCTTTGAGAACTATGTAAGATTCAGGTGTAATTTTTCCAAAGTAAGGAAATAATGGAATATTCTTAATTCATAGTTAATTGAAGATTGGATGGTACAAATGTATTCTAAGATACATACTTTTGCCTCCCAACAGTTCTTAGGTTTGCCACTTTTCCGTAACGTGACCCTCAAGTGTCTGACCGAGATAGCTGGTGTGGCCGTCCCTTCCTATGATGAGTCGTACATCATGATGTTTTCACAGACTATCACTCAGCTGCAGGAGGTGAGTCAATTCATTATGGAACTGAATCAATTTTTATGAACATTCATGCTCTCTACAAATATGACAAACTAGGGTTAATAGGAAGGGAGTTGTTCCCTGATCGTCTTGATTATATAGTTTGATTTAGTGAGGACTTGTTTTACTTACTGACTTACTGTTAATGCTTGAAGATGCTGCCGCTGGAGACCAACATCAGAGAAGCGTATGCCAATGGTCAGGATGCAGAACAGCAGTTTATCCAGAACTTGGCATTGTTTCTCTGCACGTACCTGAAGGAGAGAGGCTCGTTGGTGGAAAAGAAGCAACTCAGTGATGCTTTAATTAAGGTATGTATGGTGATATTCTCCCAAAGATGTCTTAGTGAATATGAAAGTTATTTTAAAGCAAAAATATGAATACATTATTAATTATGCATTGCATCTCTGTTTTCTTCTTACAGCAGAACTGAAAGTTGTCACTTTATTCTCTTTAATTTCTCATCACATTATTTTTGGTCACTTTATTCTCTTTAATTTCTCATCACATTATTTTTGATGTTCCAGGCATTGCAGTACCTGATCCTGATATCTGAAGTGGATGACACAGAGATATTCAAGATCTGCCTTGAGTATTGGAATGCTCTTGCATCAGACCTGTACAGAGAGTCCCCATTCTTGCCACCCACCAGCGCCTCTCCACTTTACCTCCCCAGACCAAACTCACGCCGCCAGTTCTACCAGTCCATCCTTACTAAGGTGTGCATGCAATTGTATCTTGAAATTCGTATGCCATGAGTTTAATGTAATTTAGTATTACAAAGCAGTCATTAAAATTAGAATAAAAATAACAGTTATGATTAGGATACATTAAATAAGCTTGTTATTTATATAAGCTTGTATTTATTTGAAAAGTGTCAATTTACATTTAGAACAGTTTCAGTAAAAATAAACATGAATTTTTTACATCATCTATAGATAATAATGGCAACTTCCATGTCTGCAATGCTCACAGGTGAGGGCGTTGATGATCAGCCGGATGGCCAAACCAGAGGAGGTGCTGGTGGTGGAGAACGAGCAGGGTGAGGTTGTGCGGGAATTCATGCGAGACACAGACTCCATCAACATGTACAAAAATATGCGTGAAACTCTTGTGTACCTCACTCATTTGGACTATGCAGACACGGAGCGCATCATGACGGAGAAGCTGGCAAATCAGGTAGGCATGTCTTGGTGTTTCTTGTATTCCTTGGAGTGAGTATTTGTTGTTCTACTTCCTGGTGATCTTTTCATACTCTTTTAACAAGTCCTGGAGTAATTTGATGTATTTTTGTCATGATGAACCAAAGCATAACACTTCCTTTATTATACTTTAATAGCAATGTGAAGAACTAATCGTCACAAACCTGGTGTCTCATTGCTTACTATTGTGAGTGTTTTATATTTATTGTTTTAACACTTCTTCAGGTGAATGGCAGTGAGTGGTCTTGGAGAAACCTGAACACACTGTGCTGGGCTGTTGGGTCTATAAGTGGTGCCATGCCTGAGGAGGATGAGAAACGATTTTTGGTGATTGTGATAAAAGACTTGCTTGGCCTTTGTGAACAGAAAAGAGGAAAGGACAACAAGGCAATCATTGCTTCAAACATCATGTACATAGTGGGACAATACCCAAGATTTCTGCGTATACATTGGCGTTTCCTCAAGACTGTCATCAACAAGCTTTTTGAATTCATGCATGGTAAGCAGCTCTATTTGTGTAGTAGTTTTCCCTTTGATAAATGTACATTTCACTATATTGTTAAGATCTTAATATGAATCAGTATTTCCAATGATAAACCATTAGTTAGGATATTATCCTGCAATAACATCATCATCTGCATCACCATTCTTTGTGTCCCTGTGCAGAGACTCACGATGGTGTGCAGGACATGGCGTGTGACACCTTCATCAAGATTGCACAGAAGTGCCGACGACAGTTTGTGCAGATGCAGGTTGGGGAAGCTATGCCGTTTATTGAGGAAATACTTTCTTCCATCAATTCCATCATCTGTGACTTACAACCCCAGCAGGTATGATAGCTTGACTTACGATGTGTTTTTACATATGCTTGCTTTCCTTGCTTATACTAAGGTTAATATGTATTTCTTGCAGCACACTTTAGCATCCATAGATGGGTAAGGATCATTGACATTGACATACAAGCTTTCTTACAATCTCTATTATGTGTACCATTGTGACTAAATTCTGTTTGTGCCACCAGGTGCACACCTTCTATGAGGCAGTGGGCTACATGATAAGTGCACAGACTGATCAGGTCATCCAGGACCATCTCATTGGCAAGTACATGATGCTGCCCAACCAGGTGTGGGATGAGATCATCAACCAAGCATCTAGGGTGAGTCACAGAGTAGCTTTTACTCTCTCTCTCTCTCTCTCTCTCTCTCTCTCTCTCTCTCTCTCTCTCTCTCTCTCTCAAATATGTCTTTATTCCAGAACATTGATAAAACAACCTGAAAGATTGATCAGTATATAAATAACACAATTTCATAGTAATTAAACTTGAAAGATTACTCTGATAATGCTATTGCACTTGATAACTGCTTAGTCAATTCATCATTGAATCTTTTTTCCAGAATGTTGACATTTTGAAAGACCCGGACGTTGTGAAGCAACTTGCCAACATCCTGAAGACCAATGTTCGGGCGTGTAAGGCTCTGGGCCATCCATTTGTATCACAGGTTTGTATTGCATCAGAGTATACTTTGTCTTCCATTTGTGTACAGAACAGTTAAGAACATAGCTAGGTCCACGGTACTCTTATGTAAAGTGAAGGATATTAACACTTTTTTCTTCTTTGTCAGCTGGGACGTATTTACCTTGATATGCTCAATGTATACAAGGTAATGAGTGAAAATATCAGTGCAGCCATTGCTCTCAATGGAGAAGGAGTCACCAAGCAACCTCTCATCAAGTCCATGAGGGTGGTCAAGAAGGAAACTCTCAAGTTGATATCAGGCTGGGTGTCCCGATCTTATGACCACACCCTCGTCTTGGACAACTTCATTCCACCTTTGCTGGAAGCAGTTTTAATGGACTATCAGGTGGGTTTGGCCTTTTGTTTGTATGAACTTGATAAACTTTGTGTGAATTGCCTCTAAGAATAATGATGAGTGACATAAATGCTGGAAATATGGACTTTGTGTCAACTGATTTTTGTGACTCATAATTTTCTTTCCTGTGGAGGTAAAAGATTTATTATTAATTTATCAGCATTTAGGCTAGGAAAGTACTGTCTAGAATTTTGAGATAAACCCAATTCATATTTTACTTGCAGAGAACGGGTGTGCCTTCTGCAAGAGAACCTGAGGTGTTGTCTACCATGGCCACTATTGTCAATAAGCTTGAGTCACACATCACACAGCAGGTTCCCAAGATCTTTGATGCTGTGTTCCAGTGCACTCTGGCTATGATAAACAAGGACTTTGAGGAATTTCCAGAGCACAGAACAAACTTCTTCCTTCTTCTGCAGGTAAGAAGAGAATCATATTTTGAAACATTGATTCCCATACTCAATGTAATTTTTTTTTTTTTCCCCCCCACTAATTAGTTGATAATTTTTCATTTGTCACAGTTTGCAATCGTTTATTCTTTTGGTTTTAAGTTCAGTTTTAGAAGTCAAAATAAATTTTCTCTACTGATTATTCCTATTTTGTCTTTTTCAGGCTGTCAACACCCACTGTTTCACGGCGCTTCTCAATATTCCTCCAGCGCAATTCAAGTTAGTGTTGGATTCAATCATCTGGGCATTCAAGCATACCATGAGAAATGTAGCAGACACAGGACTCCAGATCCTATACCAATTACTACAAAACATTTCCGCCCATGAACACGCAGCGAGCAGTTTCTACCAGACATACTACACAGACATACTGCAGCACATATTCTCTGTGGTTACTGATTCATCACATACAGCAGGTGAGTTTCAAGTACTGGTTGTAAGGTAAGGTAGAAGGTTTGTAGGTCCAGGTTGAGGCTGTGAAGTCAACTGCATGTATTCTTCAGTCTTGAGAAAGAAGTTTTTATAACAAAGAAAGTATATTTCTTGTAAGAAGAGGCTAATAAAAGGCCTTTAATTGAAGATGATCTTAGTTCATCCTAGGCATGGCATAAGAAATTTATCACAGCAGTGGAAAGCTGAGTCTGTAAGTGGCTCATGCCTAAATGCTCAATGTATTTATAACTCGTAGTAATTAACCCTTTCAGCCCCAAAGGATGTACTGTATGTCCACAATAATTTCACCATTCAGTGCCATGGGATGTACTGTACATTCACAATGAGATATGGTGAAATGAATATTTGCTATAAATCATGAAATGGAACATAGTGCTTCTAGTATGGCAGACCCATACACTTGGACTTCTGACACTCACTGAGTGGCCCACAACTTGCCATGTGCTTCTAGTGAATAGTGAGAGTCGCAAAACAAAGCCCGTTGAAGCGGGTGAGGGAGTCATACAGGCTCCAAGGACTTGTGCTTGTTTGAATGTTTGTGCATCTTTCCTGGGTTCTAGGGGGGAAAGCTTTTGTATATCATTGTGTAGTTAAAGAGTTACAGAATACAATGAAAATAAAAACAAAAACTGTATGTCTATTACATCTGTTGCTAGAGCACTTTTTGTACCCCACAACATGAAAAGTTTAATTTTCGGTTACATTCACTGACTCAGTGCCCTTTGCCAATGTTTTTTATATTTTTGATGACCATTTGACAATATTCAAGCTTTTAGCTAAACAGCAGAACCAATATTAGCAATGTAATAGAGATGCAATAACTATCTCCAAAAAACTTACTGTCTGAAAATTGTGGTGCACCAGACCTGTGGCACTCAGTGTGAGATTAGTGAAAAATGTGTTGTATATTCATGTTGGGTACCACTGGTCAATCATGTTGTGTATTTGTATTTTTGTGACATTATTTATGAGTATTTCACTCACATTACTATTTATCCATTCATCCTTTACCATACTTTGCTTTTGATATGGTTCTACTAACTTATTTGTCTCAGAAATTATCTCACCGTAGAATATAACATGTATAAAGCAGCAAGTTGTTGATGCAGCTTATCAATAGTGTGGTTGTTCTCATAAGCTGTTCCTTTATTGAGTAAATGCATAGTGAATGTTATGTTGTTTCATGCGTGATGTTGAACTTGTGTATGTATGTATACCATCACGTCAATGATGTATATTCCCTACAGGTCTAACAATGCATGCGTCCATCTTGGCATACATGTTCACACTGGTGGAACAGAACCGCATCACAGTGAGCCTGGACTCTGCCAATCCTGCATCGCCAAGCACAAACAATGTTACCTTCGTTCAGGGCTTTGTGGCTAACCTGCTCAAGGCTGCCTTCCCACATCTCTCTGAGAACCAGATCAAGATTACTGTGCAAGGCATGGTCAATCTTAACCAGGATATTCCTGCCTTCAAGGAGCACTTGAGAGACTTCCTTGTACAAATCAGAGTAAGTTGAATGTATTCCTTATTGGGGAGAGGACCAGACTCTATTTTATCTGTTTAGATTAACTGTTTAAACATTGTATTGTTTTGCAGGATGCTCCATTACTATCCCTTCAATTAGTTAAAATAAATTTTTGTACTTGTTCACATTTCTACATTAATGTTTCATATTCGTGAGTGGGATATATATGAGATTACACTGGATTTTAGCGGTGTTTCAATTTTCATTTTAGGAAATCTACCCATTACTATTTGTTTTAACTTCCTTCTAAAGCCAATCAGACAATGTGAACCAGTTCACTTCTGATGCCTTCCCACTGTACTGATTGTCACAGTTCAATAGTCTTTTCTATCTTTAGTGGTAACACGTCTTATTTCATCAGGAGGTGACTGGAGATGATGATAGCGATCTTTTCCTGGAGGAGAGGGAAGCCACCCTCCGCCTGGCCCAGGAGGAGAAGCGTCGTGTACAGATGAGTGTGCCGGGCATTCTCAATCCTCATGAGATCCCTGAGGACATGCAGGACTAAGAGTCGAGTCAGCAGCGTCACAGTCACAGCTCCATTTTTCTATGTCACCTTGTTGGGTATTATGATTTTTGTTTTCACTATGTATTACAATGTGAATGAATGTTTTCATATTTTACCATAACTACTCTTCCTTGAGTCATTAAAGGTCTCAATGATCTCATTACTGAAATCTTCATTGATCAACGGAAAATGATGGGAGGTTGTGGCCCTCCCTTATTAATATGTTAGACACTGCATTTTTTTAACCATGTGCATATATAAAGTTCACCAACTCTGAATGTTTATAAAAGAATATTCAGAGTGTAAATATTGTTTTCACTCAATTCTTGTGAAGCCTTAGGGCTATGGAGCCTTTGTCCACTAGTCTCGACAGAACTGTACCCATCTCACTGTCAAAGCCAGAGCAACCATTGTTAAACATCCACATTAAATATTCTTGATGAAAGGAAGAAAGGCAGCATAGTTTTTACTGTCTCACTCCCATTTAGCTGTACTAATTTGTCCTTTCCATGAGATATAATAGGGACAATTTTTACTTGTATGTCTGTATTTTTTCAGACAATATTCATTTGTTCCAATTTATATCTTAAAAAGTGACCAGTTTGTTAATTCCAACTATTCATGCCAAAATGGGAGACAACTGTATTTTGTGATTAATTTACTGTTGCCAAATGAGGTTGTTAGTGATACTTTAGACCAAACAAAACCCAGCATTTATCTTCTTGTGTTGTAAGGGGAGATATTTTTTTTCTCTTTCTATAAAGAAAAATCAGGAATTGCAATGAATCCTCAGTATATCAGCTTAATTACAGGGAGACCACTGACAATAAAGGCAAAGATTAAAAAAACACAGCGGTTGGACTTGCCTCACACACTGAACTTCGGTATATAAAGAGTAAGTTCACTTTACAAAAATGAACTCAAAGTATATAAATCTAGATAACATGATAGAAATTATACATCATATACTTTATTTTCTTATAAATAAAACAACAAATATGGTCTGTAGGCTCTTATTTTGTTCAGTAACTGTGATATTCAGTGTAAAGGTTTGATATACTGAGGATTTACTGTATTTTGGTGAAATTTGTACTTGGTCATGTATCATGGAAAAGTTCCTTCTGTTCCTTGGACGCTTAGTAGTCATGATAATCTGTCTTTACAGGATTGTGTATGTTGACAGTTATGTGTGTTAAATACACAATAATCTTAAGGAAGCAATGTTCCTCACAATTTTCACCTGATATTTATTTCAATTGTTTCAGGCCATTACATAATGGACTGTGATAACACAGGATGTTGCCATGTGAGTGTTTGTGTCCTGTGATATCACATCTTTGACTTGTTATACATAATGAGCTAGCAAGTTGTGATGCTTCCCTAACTGTTAACTGAAATCAACTTTATTGATCCTGTTTTGATAGAAATTGATATTCCTGGTGACAAGTGTCACAGCGAGGTATGTTCTGTGCTTGCCTATCCAGCATATAGGCTCCCCTTCCCCACCACCTGCTGTGGGCAAAGCCTCTCGTGTGTGTCTGTGTGTAAGTGTATGTGTGCATGTTCGTGCATACGCTGAAGAGTGTGAAAATATGATGTGTGTAGAGTCAAAAATTAATGTTTGTTGTTTATCAGTCAATGCTCTGGCTTTGGAGTTCAGATTGGCATTTGTATTGTTAATTAGAAATAATCTACTGTTGCAGGCCCAATGGGCTTAAGGTGAAACCTCAGTTTTGTAGAGGATTAGCTGAATGTGAGACTATATTTGCTATTATCTGAATGTGTCTTTGATTTAACTTTTTTTTTTCAGGAAACATATAGTTCGTGGTAGTAAATATTGTAGAGACAGATGATCATGTGCCAGACCTGTGTGCTTGTGGATCCCTTTCAGCTGCACTGCCGGAATCCGGACTTATGCCTTGTGTTTTGACAAATGTCTTTTCAGTTTCTGCTTGAGTGAGCTATTCAAATTAGGGAGCAATAATAGTATCCCCCCAAGGGCTGTGGAGACATTGATCTCTCCCAGCACTCCTGTTTGACCAAAGTGTGTGTTGTGTGCATGCAAGGAATGATTGTCATTTGAGAACATACTATTGTTTAGATACATGGTGAATGATAGCAAGATATTGAGCATTTCAAAGGCTGTCTCAACCACCTTTTTTACATGTATCTAGTTTTTATTTGTCATTTTTGTTTTCTCTAGCACATGCTCCTATCAGTCCATTCTTTGTTTAACAAGGGAAGGTTACCAAGGCAGATTAATGTTTGTGAGTGGCAGTTCTTGCCATCTACATGTTCTTTCTCACCTTGGTCCAGCATTATAATCAAGTGTTTCTTAAAATGTGTTGATGCCTCTTGACCATTTCTGTTCACTGTTAAGTAAGCTTACTGTTATATAATCAAAGCATGATACAAGCTTTTGGGAGCTATTTTAAGTCTTGGTGACAGGTTCCAGTCATGATCTAGAAGTTTGTGCTTTGTGTAAGCTACAGATAAACAGATCAGATGATAAATTCCTTTCCACATAAAGGTGTTTGCACAAGAGCTCATGGAAGAGTGGTCTGATCCAGTAACAGGATTAGCCAGATTTCCAACCAGGACTGTAATGTGGGGAGAGTTTTCTTCCATCGTTATATACGTGCTTTTCCTGCAAGATTGTGGGAAAATTAATTTTCATTAAGCAGGGAAATTTTTCCTTTGGAAAGAAATCTTAAATACATAACCTTGTTAAGGTAATCTTTGTATGTAAGGTTGTATGTGTGTAATTTATTAGAAATCTCCTCTATTGAATGTAAGCTGTCATTGTATTAATATTATTATTGCTATGATCTTTCTTAGTTTGTCTCGCAAGGGGCCACTTTGCCGTAGTAAGATTTGGAAGCGGCAGATACAAAAAATTTTTTTGTTGAAAATTCTGCATTACGCTTATGCTCCCTTGTGTATTATCCTTTGTTGTTTTTGAAGTTTGATATAAATTATTGTACATCACTCTGTAGCAAATTCACCAGGTATGCTAATGTGCATGTTTCATCTAAATCTTTGTCATGAGATCTGCGGGAGTAATCAAGATCAGTTTAGTTTTTCTCAGGTGTTAATTGAACTTTATTGATCTTGAAAACCTGTGCGGATTTTTCATTATAGAACTTCTGTGTTGCACTTTGGGTTTTGTTAAGTTTACATTATAAAATCTTATTCATATATGTCTGTGATTTGCTATAGTGTTGAATAGTGTACCTTGAGCCTCAGATAGTAGTTGTACCACTAACTGAGAGCATCCCTAGTTAGAACATTCATTTTGGAGCAAGACTTGAACTACCACTAGGTTGAGTCTCTGGTGAAGCCTCAGATACATCCCCCTAAGGCAGCAGACAGACTTCAGCTGCAGCGGCAGTGGCAGGAAGGCCCCTCACTGACAGCATCTGACAGTGACATACAGAAGGGATGGAGGAAAGAAACACCAGAAGCAGTGTAGTGTGTGTGGGGATCTCTGGAGAACACTTGTACCTTTCTGTAGCTTTGGCTGGAACACTAACATTCAGAATACCATCACATTCAGGACTTACCCTTTATACATTTCATGGTTCATGTTGTTCTTCCACCCCATAGTATGTGTGCTGTGTGTCTCCTTCAGTGCATTGAGCCTGAGTCGCAGCGTCTCTGTTTTAAGAGGCGATGAGTCTGTGTGACTGAAAGTTTTGATATTCTGCTACTTGTGCAAAACTTAGCAAAATAAATATTTTACATGAAATAGTTGTTTTATATGCTTTAATGAAGTTTTGGGACTTTTTTCATGTTAAATTTATGACTTCCAGCTAACTCTTTGGATCTTTCAGGGAACTGGCAATTTATTTATTTATTTATTTATTTTTATTTATTTTTTTTTTTCATTATTTTTGTTGCCCTCTTACAAAAAAAAAGTTGTCTGTCCCCTTCTGAAGGCTGCAGAGTGGGGTTGTGTTGAGTGTGTTTAGTGAATACCGAGACCTGGCAAGTGGTTGGGTGCTCAGTAAAGTCAGCATCAGCAATGAGTTTTCCATGGTTGCCTGCACCCTCAGCAGATTGTATTCCGATCCTGAACTCAACGAGGTGTTTGACGTTTTGCAGCTTTTTATTGTGAGATTGGCCATAGAAACTTGAAATATATGTTAATGTTATTATTATATGTGTTGCAGGATAAAATTTCCTTTCACTACATTATGTTTTAATCATTTTCTCTCTCTCTCTCTATCTCTCCCACTTACCACTTCAGCTAACTCTTCCCTTCCACCTCATCTCTAGAAAGCAACATACATCTTCTACAACGATGAGTTCCCCAACGGCACCAAGTCCACGACCCAGAGCCACACCAAGGGTGTCGTGGTGATAACTCTCAATGGCAGGCGGCTTCTGGCTCATCCACTCCGTACCCATGTATCCTCACCCGAGGTGAGGGAAATTCTCTATTAGTCTATCTATTTATATGTGTCTATCTATTGAGAGAGAGAAAGAGAGAGAGAGAGAGGCCCCATGTGTTGAGAGAAAATAAAAAGAAACTATAGTATTGATACTTGAAAATATACATCTGGCATTGTTTAAAACATCATGCCCTTCCCCCCAAAGCCCTTTTTCTGGATCCACGTCTGTATCAATGTACATATATACATACTTTATACATCCTCTGATCTTCTCTTTGTTCCCGCAGGTGTACAGGAATGAATCTGAGCCGCAAGGTTACGTCTTCCTGGCCAACTACCACTAAGAACTTCCTCCACGAACAGCATGAGACTCGCTCGGGCTCTGAGATTGACGTACAAAACCTGCTGGGTCAGCTGTTCAGCCAGATGGGATATGAGCCTTCCTACCACATACATCAACATGACCAAATGGGTTGGTGTGACATGCTTAGATGTAACGGAATAATAGATCTGCTGGCTTTCACACAAACAGTAATGAAAAGCAAATCAAGCTGACAAGGAAATGATGTGTCTTGTTTCTGTCTGTCCCCAACACACCCAATATACCCAGATCAAGCACCACACACTCAAACATAATCCATGCACAGACAGTCTTACCTCTGTCCTTCCTGGTGGAGAGAAATTAGCCTGAAATAAATAGAGGCTTCAGAGATAGGTAAAAGCAAAAATATTGTAAAACTAAAGATGATTCAAAAGACAGACCTTTAGTAATCCAGCACCACTCTGGAACTCAGTACTTGCTTTTGCATTTCCATCTTCCTATAACATGAAATCGTTTGTTAAGACGGATATTCTTTCAAGATGTTTATTCTTTTTGACAATCTCTCTCTCTCTCTTGGACCTCTGGGACTGGCATCGAAACGGGTCTTTTTTCTTGAATCATATTTGTCTACCATTGGTCAGATTTTTCCTCTTACATCAAAATGAAAGCTAAATAGGTGAAAAACCTTCTCTCTATCATGCAGGACACCATTCAGGCACTGAGAGAATTCCGCAACAAGAAGGAGCGCACCAACGTAGACTCCTGCCTACATTGTGGTGTTCATGAGCAACGGCCAAGACGACACCTCCTTCACCTCGGACAACAATTACCTCACTGTGCATGACGTGGTGGAGCGTTTCAACAATAGAGAGTGTCCAATTCTGTAAGGGAAACCCAAAATCTTCATATTCCAGTTCTGTAGGTAGGTAATCATCCCAACGTCAGTATATTTTATGTTGGAATTAAATGTTTCAAAGGTTCCAAATGTTATGTATGAGTGTGGTCCAAGAAATATAGTGTCTCTGGATAGCAAGGAAAGGGGAGGGGGCAAGGAGGTGCATTTACCCATCCCTTGAATTTATAGAAGCCATGCACCCTCCATAGCTATGCCACTGCTGCCTTAGACCTCTCCCCTACAGTGATCTCCATATTAGTGGCCACAGAGATGATTAACAGGTTTTCAAGAGTGTTTCTCTAGTTTATGATGTAGAAATCTTATTTGTCATTCTGCCTCTAGAATTGTAAAAACACCTCCAAAAAACTTGTGTACATTTAGATAAAGCCTTGTGAAATAGTGGAGGTGAAGTAGAGAAGTGTTTGAGAATATGAGCTGAGGTATGTCAGTGTATGTATAAGTGTGGTCATTGTAGAGTGTTCTCATCCACCTTCCACGTGGCAGGGGTAGAGGTGGGCCAGACACAGGGGTGGATGCTGCTCCATGTGTGGTCCATGTGAAGGGGAAGGAAGGACAAGGGCAAAAGTAATGATGGCATTGAAGTGGAAACTGACTCAAGCACCTTACCAAAGTGAGACCCAACCTACACTGACATGACGTACATTGTTTACTCTACTTTTGGAGGTGAGGACTTGACCCATCTTTCCTATCTCTCTCTCTCTCTCTCTCTCTCTCTCTCTCTCTCTCTCTCTCCCCTCCTCTCTCTCCCTGCCGCCTCAGCTTCACGGTCCTCCCTTTCTCTCTCTCTCTCTCTCTCTCTCTCTCTCTCTCTCTCTCTCTCTCTCTCTCTCTCTCTCTCTCTCTCTCTCTCTCTCTCTCTCTCTCTCTCTCTCGTAAACTCTGGAACTTCCTACCTGTTTCTATATTTACAACTTCCTATGACTTGACTTTATTTAAGGGGGAGGTTTCAACACATTTCTGCCTGCCTTTTGTCTAACTGTTTTGAACTTTGAATGGGCATTTTATTTTCATTTTTGTTGTTTTTTTTCTACCTGAGCCAGCTCTCTCTCTCTCTCTCTCTCTCTCTCTCTCTCTCTCTCTCTCTCTCTCTCTCTCTCTCTCTCTCTCTCTCTCTCTCTCTCTCTCTCTCTTACTTCAATAAACAATCTGCCCATTTTAGTCTTCTTTGTGAATAAAATGTAAATTGCCAAAAAACATTAGTCAATTAATGAATCTCTCTCTCTCTCTCTCTCTCTCTCTCTCTCTCTCTCT
>CM035211.1:2917508-2965438 GCA_020233015.1 Callinectes sapidus | reverse complement strand
TCTCTCTCTCCTCTCGCTCTCTCTCTCTCTCTCTCTCTCTCTCTCTCTCTCTCTCTCTCTCTCTCTCTCTCTCTCTCTCTCTCTCTCTCTCTCTCTCTCTCTGCAGGTTTTGTGCCATTCTGTCACCCTGAAAGTGGATCATGGCTGGTGGAGGCAATCAGTGAGGTGTTCATGAAGGATGCTTGTGATACAGAACTGGAACACCTCATGAAAAGGGTATGGTGCAGTTCAACTATAATTTGTCTTCCTATTAAACATTGCTTGAATTTCCTCCATGTGTTATTCCAGTTACTCTTGTTGTTCTGTTTGTTTTGCCTTGGTGTGATTGATTGATTTGCCACATTTGTCACTCCCACACCAGAGACTCCAATTTGTCCGTCTCTCAACAGGTCTCAAGGCGTGTACGGGCCAACTTCAGCACTGAGGGGAACTCATTAAGTCTTCTTTCACTGAAGTACAATGGTGAGATGTGAGCAAGGCAGAGTGAGCAATAGTTAATTAATGAAGTGAGACAGGGAATGAGTCTGTGTTTTTGGAAGAGGGTGACTGACAGTGAGTGGGAGAGATAGTGAGACAATTTAATGTTGCCTTTTTGGAGAATGAATGTAATGAGTGTGTGTGAATTGCAAAGTCTTTCAATATTCTTGATGATGGGATGTTTTGGTGGTATGATTGAGGTCTGCAGTGCATGCCAGGTGAAAGGAATATTGTATGAATCTGTGAGGTGAGTGACACTAGTGTGTGAGCACAATATGTGTGTGTGTGTGTGTGTGTGTGTGTAGCTCGTAATTTCCCGTCTTTTAATACTGTTTCTTCATATTTATCTTTAAATTTGTGAATACTGTTGGCACACACTACTTCTTCTGGCAATGCATTCCACTGATCTATTGCTCTGTGTGGAAAGCTAAACTTTCTCACGTCTTTCTTTAAACTTATATAATTTTTTGCTGTGTCCTCTTGAAGCTGATTGTTTAGGTATTATGTACTCCGTACTATCAATTTTCTCTTTTCCTTCAACACATTTATATAGCATGATCATATCGCCTCTTTTCCTTCTCTTCTCTAAAGTTGGTAAATTTAACTTGTTCAGCCTCTCTTCATAATTAAGGTCTCTCAGGCTGGGAACCCATCTTGTTGCTGCTCTTTGTACTTTTTCAATCTTTTTGACATGTTTTTTTCAAGTGTAGGTTCCATACTACTGCTGCATATTCAAGTGTTGGTCTTATGAATGATGTAATTATTTTCTTAACCATTTCCTCGTCTGTATATGCAAAGGCTACTCCCATATTTGCTAACGGGTTGTATGTGTTTCTTACTTTCTTGTTTATGTGGTCTTCTGGTGAAAGTTTGTTGTTAATTATTACTCCTAAGTCTTTCTCCTTGTTCGATTCCTGTAAAGTGTTACTATCCAATAGGTAGTCCCAGTCTGGCCTCTTTGCACTCTTTATAAGTGTTAGACTTTGAATGTGAAGGTTTAGACTAGAAAAATTGTATTTATGTTATACTGTCTTACATACTAAGTCATTTTACTTAGTATTAGTTTGAAGAATCGCCATTCGAAAGCAAAAGTGTGATAGTGTATTTCAGATTTCTTTGATATCATACAGAGTCAGTGATAACAGATGCAGAATGTGTAGCACAAGATTAGTTACTCTGTTAGAGGTTTTTGGGTTCATGGATTGAATATTCATAATATACATACAACACACCCACACACCCACACACACACACACACACACACACACACACACACACACACACACACACACACACACACACACACATGCATACACAACATGTCTGACTTTGATCCAAAGAGTAACCTAGACATTTATACTCAACATGAGTCAGTCAGTCTTCCAAGTTTTTGACAGATGTGCTCAAGCAGATGATTGATTACTTGTAAGATACAAACTCTCCTTTGTAGTAGGTTTGTATGTGAGGGATGCAGAAATAACCTTTGCCTTACTAACAACACTGCATTTTCTTCTTCTTCTTCTTCTTCTTCTTCTTCTTCTTCTTCTTCTTCTTCTTCTTCTTCTTCTTCTTCTGTGGAGGAAGTTTCATCATTGTCAGGACAGTGAGTGCTTCTGATGAATACTAGTTTTAAGGAGTGATGAATGAAGGAGGTAGTATTGATGTGTTTATTCTATCTAGTAGACCAGGGTGTGTATGGTTGCTCATATTTATATACAGTACTTGCCTATTCCAAGCTTATGTATACAGGTTGCATATAGTGGAGTTGTTTGTCATCATGTTTGTCTGTGTGTAGTGAGCACCAGCTTAGTTAGAGAGCTACTTCTTGTAAGAAAGAAAGTTAACTGGCAAATCTTTTCTTCTTTCTTTTCTTTTCTTTTTTTTGCACTGCTTTCTGAACTCAATAATTCATGAATGAATTCCACTCTACATATTTCTCCTTCCACTGCATGTGATTGATTGGTGATTGCATGGAAGAAAAATGAATTTGATTGGTAACTTAAGGTGGAGGAACTCATTCATGAACTTCATGACATACTATAGTTCACTTTTTGATCTATTGACATTGTCTTATGGTCAGTAGAGAAGGTTTCACATTTGGTAGGTGTGTGGGACCATGAATAATGACTGCTGGCTGGCTGACTAACAAATACCGCATTTTTGTAGTAATATGTAACTAACCGATTGTAATAGTAGTATGTGTGTTTATGTGGCTGTATGTATGTAGCTGTTTAGTTTTTACTAACATACATTTTCTATGTTTGTAATCTTTAATAATAAATACTGCTTGTAATGTATCATGAGTATTTCATTACATTGCATCTGCTTCACAAAGGGTCTTTGTTTAATTAAGGACTGGGTTTTTTTTGTTGCTTTATTTTATTTGATTGCACACTTTAATAATCACATAATACGTCCATCACCTTGTCTCTGGTTTTCAGGTTCTTTGGAGGTGTACCATGGTAGTGTTATGGGTGTTGATGGGTGGCGGCAGTGGCTGGGTGGTGGTGGTGGTGCATGGATGGTATTGTTGGATTGATGGTGATGACTTGTCTCTTCCTGCAATGCCTTGGAATTTATTAATCTTAAGAAGTCCTCTTCCTCCTCCTTGTATTAGTAGTGGTGGTTAGACTTTTAACTTTAAAATCTAGGAGATGAAATATATACCAAGGGATTTTCTTCAGTAAGCATGTTCAGAGTATTAGGAAATGAACAGTTGGAATTGAAGAGTATGTTTTTCTGGGATATTAATGACTTTCCATCCATCATTTTTTTTCTTTGTTTTGGTGCTGATTATTGCATTTTGACTTTATATGTGTATGGTGATCTCTTATTTCTATTGTTGCTCATGTATAAATGTGACACTAATCTCTTTATATTTCAATTCATCCATTGGTAGTCTTGGCAAGCTTTTTCTTGACATTTCTTGATTGCTATGGTGTTTTGGAAGTGTTTGATGACTTGTTTTATTAATTTCCTTTATTGTAGTAACTCTTTTGTGGTATTACTTGATTTTGTGGGCGTTTCATCAGTGTCAAATGATCTCTTTGCCCTGTTTTGCCTCGTTTCATTTGCTAATTTATGGAGTATTTTCGTTAATTTGATTTTGATTGATATTTAAGGTGTTTCTATATGAATTTTTCCCTTGTTTATCACTATTGTTTGCATAACCTACTTGATTTCTTAGCGCATATACTGTGCGAGTATTGAATTAGCAAGATACCTCTACTGTCTGGCCTTGTTTGCTTGGTTTATTTTTTGCTATTTTTCGCTAATTAGCTTTGCTTTTGACATTTAAGGGTGTTTATATAATATTCTTTGCATATAACTTACATGATTTCTTAGCTGTGTGAAGAAAAATAGAAAAATACAATTACTTTTTGGCTTGATTACTGCTTGTAAATAAGCTCTTTCCAGCAGGCCAGACATGAGGGGGTGGGGTGGGACCAGCGGTGTCTGCCGAGCCCCTGAATTTATGGTGTTTTTACTATTCCAGTGGCGTTTAAGACGATTTCTACCGGAAAAAAAACGTCTGTTTAAAGTGACTAGTGAGATTTATTGTTCCATTGTTCATCTGTATTGGTTGATTTCTTAGCGCATATACTGTGTGAATAGCAAATTAGCAAGATAGGACTACTGGTCGTTCCAGGCCGTGACGTCTGCGTTAGGGTGGGAGGGCCAGCTGTCTGTCTGGCGAGTCCTTGGCTCAGTTTGTTGTGTGGTGAGGTTGTGAGCAGGTCTTATCCTATTGAAAAGCCTCTGGATTTATGGCATTTTTATCATTCCAGTGGCGTATTAAGACGATTTCTATCGGAAAAATCGTCTTTTTAAAGTGACTAGTGAGATAACACGACTGTTTTAGCATTCTAGTGACATACTAAGACGACTTCTACGGTGACTAGCAGGATTTCACGAGTGCTTTTAAGGACATAATAAGTGTTCAAGTCATCTTAATACTGGACTAAAGCCGCAAGATGGAATCACAGTGGCTGCTGGACTACGTTATCAAGGTGATTGCAAGCGCTGCGACGGTGGCAGTGTTTGTTTAGGGGCTAGGGCAGTCACTCGTATGTGGGAGGTATAACCCCCCACCTCAGACCCCGGCCCCATCTGTGCTTCTCATTTCATCGGTCATTTTCAGCCTTATCTCTCATTATTATAGGCTCATCTTGCCACAGTATGCAGCCATGGTAGTAAGCTTTCATATTATCCATTCAGACATAGCTTTCGTGGTTAAGTTTAAGTTTAGTGAAGGTTAAGTGAGATATGAGGGGGGGTTCGGGAGGGTTTCCCGGGCCCACGCCGCCGCCGCGGCCGCCCGCTAGCCAGCTCATATTTAAGGATATTTTCATTTATGCCTGGACTATTTATTTGGGCTCAACGGTAAAATTTAATGCTTTCTGTGAGTACTGTGGGCTGTTTTGAATGTCTGCCATGCGTGTGTGGGCTGGAGATAGCTGTGGTTGGCGTTATGATGATCGTAAATAAGGGCGGCTTTTTGCGCCAAAATAATTGGAACGCCCAAGACCATTCTTTATTTGAGGCAGTATCAGGTTCTTATTAATTGCCGAATATAGTCCATATCAAACTATGTTTTGTGCGTAAAGCCCAGTGAAATCAGTGGAGGTTAAAAGTGTTTGTTAGCGGTGTTTAAAGTTACATTAATTATTTATTTATCAGCCTGTAAATGATTTATTTCTGCCTCCAGATCACTCTCAAGTGTTAAGAATAGTTAGAAGGAAATACTCAAATACTTTGAAGTGGTTTTTGGTTCTTTTGAAGTGATAGTGATTGAGTATTTAATGTGTTTTAAAAAGGGTCATATTTTTATAAAATACTTTTTTCTAGTGGAAATTCTTAACAATTAATGTTGTTTGGAGTTTGTTTATGCTTTGGGAATTAGTTAGAGTATTTATGCAGCCGGAATATGTCCATATTTTTGTTCTAAAAGCGTTTTTTCAAAAGGTCATTTTTAAAATGGTCTCCCCTAAAATACGTACGTAAATATAGACAGTCAACATAGAGCACGGAGCCAGGCTGTGACGTCATCAGCCGTGACGTCACAATGATGGCCGCCTGCTGCAGCCTTCCCTTTCTGAATCTTATCTTACATATATATTATGATTTACTGTGTTTACACGTGTGTGTGTGTGTGTGTGTGTGTGTGTGTGTGTGTGTGTGTGTGTGTGTGTGTGTGTGTGTGTGTGTGTGTGTGCGGTGCGTGCGTGCGTGCCTGTGTGTGTGCTTAATCAATAGGCAGGGGATAGGTAATACGTAGAAATCTCTCGGTATATTGATATTTGCTACAGGACTTGCCACATAGAGATCTGATATCTTGTTGCAGCATCTTCTTCCCTTCATTTCTTGTGTTGTAACCGAATCAGCTGTTTTTGTGAATGTATTTAACTGATGAACATTATTAATTTGCGTCTCCTCTCTCCACAGCCAAGGAGACAAGGTAGGTAAACTACTTGTTGCCTTATTTATTTGGCAATGCTTACGTTCTTTTTACTGTTTGACATCTGATTTCCCTGAGGTTTGAGGGTAAAGTTGTTATTATTAGGTCATAAATTCTACCCTTCCATCCATCCATCAGCAGGACACAACCTGCCGTGTACACAGTCGTCCTCTCTCTCTCTCTCTCTCTCTCTCTCTCAGCGACACTCCACACTGAAGTATCCCTCTCTTTCACTGAACACCCTCGCTCTGTCCTTCCTATACTGTACTTCTCTCTGCACTGAACTCTTGTCACATTTAATCTCTTGTTCTAACTCATTCTGTACGAGATATTTTCCTCAACAGGACTCGGGGAAGAGGAGGAGAGGAGTGGCGAGATGAGAAGAAGAAGAATAGGAGAAGAAAGTATAAGCAGTAATGAACATGTGACTTGGACGTTCATGGTGGTCAACACATGCAAAAATTCTTACCACTGAGCCATGAGGTGTGTGTATGTACGTGTGTGTGTGTGTGTGTGTGTGTGTGGTGGAGGGGAGGGAAGAGTTGGGACACGGACACGACACACACGAGCAGCCTCACCGTCCTGTGTCCTGCTTATCAGTCAGTAGTCACTCCCTGTCCTGTCCTGTCCTAATCTGACGATGACTTGTTTATTGTTATATATATATATATATATATATATATATATATATCTATATATATATCTATCTATATATATATATATATATATATCTCTCTCTCTCTCTCTCTCTCTCTCTCTCTATATCTCTCTCTCTCTCTCTCTCTCTCTCTCTCTCTCTCTCTCTCTCTCTCTCTCTCTCTCTCTCTCTCTCTCTCTCACCAGGACTATTTACCAAGGCCACTGAGATGATTAGCGGTGTTTTCATTCGAGTTTCTCCAGTTTATAATGACAAAATCTGGTCAATCTTCCTCTCAGACTCCAGAAATGAATGAAATAACTGTTGTCAACTTAAATGAAGCCTTTTGAGATTGTGGAAGTGAAGCATAGTGTTACAAACCCATGTATTTTGACGAGTCAGCAGAGAGAGACAGTGGTGGGCCAGTGAGGTGGAGAGAGGGAAGAGTGAGAGAGGGTGAGAGTGCTGTCTTGCTTCCCAGCGTTCCTGGACAGATACATGTACCAACTGACTGCCATATAATAGTGCCTTTGCGTTGGCAGTGTGTGTGCCAGGACTGTGTGTGCCTAGTTGACATTGTGGAAGCCTGCTGGGAGGCTTTCCGCGTCTCTTCAACGCTCTGGAAATGCAACAGAACGCTTTGTTATTTATGGCAGGGAATCTACATTCAAGGTGGACACGCCTTTCAGAAGAGTTCCGTATGGAGACCATAAGAAGTCATAGGTGCCTCTGGGACCACACGGACGATTGTTATTAAAAAAAAAAAAAAGCCTGAAAAGAGCGGTCTGTGCCGACGGAAAGTATCAGACGAAACACCGTTTGTGTGTGACAGACCGCAGCCAGGTTATCGTCGATTTTCAGAAAAATGACGGAAAAAGTACTAGTGTGACACCGCCTTTAGTCTCTCAATACACAGTATTAGCTTTAGGGCAGCGTACTTCTGCATCAGCGTGAGTCCATGTTTGTTTACATTGTCGGTCTGTGCCAAGGATATTATAATGCAGAATCCTTGGTCTGTGCCTACGGAAAGTATCAGACGAAACACTGTTTGTGTGTGACAGGCCGCAGCCAGGTTGTCGTCGATTTTCAGAAAAAACGACGGAAAAGTGCTAGTGTGACACCGCCTAGAGCCTGTGTGTGTGTGTGTCTGTATATATATATATATATATATATATATATATATATATATATATATATATATATATATATATATATATATATATATATATATTGGTTCTCGACTTCAACTAATACCTTCATTGTCTCACAAAAGGTACATCATATTACACTTTACATTAATTTTAATAATCAATTTATTATTTATTATAGTTATTATTTCGTATTGTGGCGTAAGTCCCTAAGTGGGATTATTTATTGTTTTTTCATCATTATACATGCGATATACTTCACCTGTAACATTTTCGTATTTGGCCGAATATTTAAGAAATTTGGCCGAAATTGGTAAAAGTTTGGCCGATTTGGCCGTGAGATATCCAAGATCAGAACGGTGTTGTTGTTATGGTGGTGAGGCGCATGGTGTTGTGTGGTGTGAGGAGCAGTGCGTGGCGGGAGTGAGAGGAACACAGGACTCTCTTCACATTAATAACATCAACGAGAACAATATAAGTCGTAAGAACCAAGAAGTAACACAGCCGAAAGTGAAGAGTCGAACAGAGAAGTAATAATGGCAGATATCAGCTTGAGTGAGGCGGAAAAGAGGTATATTGTGGATGGAGTCAAGGTAAGTTGCAAAGAATTCATACTCACCTACTCTATGTTACTAATACTATCCTTTCCACGTGAGGGTTAGATTTTGAGTCACCCTGTTGATAAACTTCGCTTCTGAAAGCTTCGAGTGACAGGTCTTGAGATGGATTTTGGAATTATGAGGAAAAATCTACAATTGTTTGGAATAGATGTTGGTAAATGGTTGATGTGGAAAAAAGTAACAAGATTGAAAGCACAGAGGCCTCCTCATTGCGGGAGAGAGAGAGAGAGGATTTTAGTTAGCTAGGGTAAGGTTCTTTCCAGTATACCAGTGGCCAGTCAAGCAAGGAGAGGAAACTGTCAGTGAAATATTATGTTTGGTTTAGTCTTGGTTTATTTTCATCTCACTGGATCTTTTTTTCTGCAGTGGGCCTTTTTTCTTCTATTTCATTCCCCTTCACTTGAAAGTCCTTAAAAAAAAAGACTGAATATGGAGTACAGTACATTACCATCTTTCACAGCTGGGCATTCGTGTGGATGGACGAGAACGGCTGGACTACCGGGAGCTGGAGATTGAGACGGGCTTGGTGTCCACTGCCAATGGGTCAGCCCGGGTGCGCCTTGGCTGCACGGATGTTCTGATCACCGTCAAGATGGAAATGGAACCACCGCCACCACAGCAACCCAACAATGGGCAGATACACTTCTTTGTCAACTGGTAATGAAAGATGGGAAGGAGCCAGTTTGTGTGAATGTTTTTTCCATTTTATGAGTGTGTTCTACTCTTAATTTCTGTTAAACTAGTTATTTTATGGCTATTATTTAGAGCTGTGAAAGAATTTAATTACATTTCTGAGGTACGCCAATTTTAGTGCATAAATATACCCCTTCTGCTGTGAAAGGCTATAACCATTGTCATGTATGGTTTCTGGAAAGATTAGGCCAGCTCACTAAAACTGTGGTTTGCAGAATACTTGATTATTAGTAATAGACAATCACTTGAGTCATCCATCTATCTATCTATATATATATATATATATATATATATATATATATATATATATATATATATATATATATATATATATATATATATATATATATATATATATATACCAGACCATTAACCCCACTCAGAGTGGCCCACACAATGCACCACACACTCATACACTCATTAGCACTCTTAGCCTCATTGCCCATAGCGGTCTTATCTTTACATACTTTTTCCTCAGCTCAGCCAATGCAGCCCCAGAATTTGAGGGTCGAGGTGGAGAGGACTTAGCCACCAGCCTGAGTGCAATGCTGGACCGCCTCTACTCCTCCCCTCTGTCCCTCGACACGAGCCGGCTCTGTGTGGTACCCGGCAAGCATGTCAAGGTGCTCTATGTGGATGTGGAGGTGAGTCATCCGTATCTCGCAGTTTTATGGCTGACTCCTGAGTATTCATTTTGCAGTTGACCCATTTTGTCATTGCTTTCATAACCTCCATAATTTTGGGGCATAACTTTCCTTTGAATGAAAAGATCTCATGTAGTAGTGGAGCAGAAAGGCCTTATTGCAGTACAATAAAGAATGGATAGAAGTAATATTTTCCATGACAGGTGAGAGTCTTGGAAAAGCAATGTACCCAAAGGGCTTCTCCACAGTTATTACCTTATTCATGGAGAGTGTTCCAGAGTGTACAGTGACAAGATGTGTTGCTCATTTTCCTGATAGGGATATGAGATTGAAGAGTGTCTCCATGTGTCCGAGTGTTGTGAAATGTGAGGCAAAGAAACACAAAAGGAACAAGATAAGAGTTATGGTTGTATCTTGACATTACCTTGTATGGATGTTAGTTTCTCATTACATTCCTCTTCATCAACTGAGCTCTCAATATTTCCCTTCAGATTCTAGAATGTGGTGGGAACTTGTTTGACACAGTGAGCCTGGGAGTGAAGGCAGCACTGTGGGCCACCAAGATGCCTAGAATATACATCACTGGTGAGGATGGAGGGGAACTGGAGTTCATGGTGTCAGATAACCCTCAAGAAGTAGACCGAGTGGATGTGTCCAATGCTCCAATCCTCATTACCCACTTGAGGGTGAGTGTTTGGTATTCTATAGTTCATTAACCCTTTCAGTACTGGGATGCATTTTTACCTTGAGTTTGGGGTGTGATTAGATGATTTCATTGACATTAAGAAAGGTCTATGGAGGTCAGAAGATTTATGGCCAAAGTTTATAGTATTTTAATCCTAACATGAATTTCTGGAGCTGTGTAATATCAACAAATAATAAGCAGAATGAATATGAAGATTTGTCACAGTACTGAAGGGGTCAGGTAAGGTTTGATCACTGGGTGTATGCCAACTTAGAAACATGAGATTTAAACTTTATAATGTATATCTAGATACTGCCCAGTGAATTGAAAGCCAAATGTCACTTCAGAACATAACAAGAAAATAGAGGAACCTGCAAGAAGTCATCAACTCTACATGTGACAGTCTGTATCTGAAACATTTGTACCTCCTTTCATCTATCGTCCTAATCCACAAATTTGTCTAATCATCTTGAAGCTCCCTCATGGCTCAGTACTAATAAATGTTTAGTGAAAATTCTGTTAAGAGTTGAATGTTTCTCTAGACATGCAGTTAGCTCTTTGTATGCTCTTTTGACTATTAGTTTGTATCATGTGATTCTCTCTAAAGATGACTGGCCAAGGACATCATATCACCTTAACCTGATAAATCCTCCTTGCACTTCACAGATAACAGAGAATTTGACAGTAATTGACCCTACCCCAGAGGAGGAATGCTGTGGGCCTGTCCAGGTGGTGGTTGGTGTCACTCCCAAGGGCCTCATCACCACCACACAGCAGTTGGGGGCAGGGACTTTTGCTCCACAGACTCTCTCTGCTTCTCTCAAAGTAAGTGATTTTTATTTTCATCTTGTCCATACTGCTTGAGTTTGTTTGTTATCCTTGTGCACTTTGGCTGCAAGAAGTGGACAATGTTCTTCTAAAACTTACTCTTTCAATGCCATCATCACATACTTTTTGTCACCACTTGATTTCATTTATCCTCTTGGTAACATAGCTGGCCTGTTTCATCTTTATTATTTACAAAATGTGTGAATTTTTTTTACATTTATTGATTTATGTTGCAAGTTCCAATTTTTGCAAATCTTGTAATGAATGGAGAGGTTAGCAGCATCAGTTATCACACAGGCACAGAATGTGGATGCTTGGTATGTGATGACAACCATTTTACATTTCATTGCCATTGGGATCCTCTACTATGTATAAAGGAATCATAATGACCATTTCAAAGAAGTGAGTGAAATAATTCTACCTGAAGAATTTCAAGAAATTATAAGAAACATAATTTAGGAGTGGAGGTAGTCAGACACAACAATTAAGATAGATTTCAAATATGGAAAGACATGTATGAGTAATATTGAAGTGCAACAGTGAAGTGGATGCTGTGGGAGGCAGAAATGGAAGGGGGATAGTATTAGTGTATCTGAGGGATGAGAGGTAAAGGAATTTGAGTATTCATGAAAGGCATTATGGACAGAAACAAAGGGATAAAGACTTCTACTTGTGCCACATAAAGAGGGTTTGAAGGAAAGAGCAGTAGAGTACAAGTATGTTAGGCTAGATTAGTTTGGAAAATAAAGAATATATGAAAATTGTTTTTCATACTTTCTTTATTGCTTTCTGTCTTTCTTTCTGCTTTCTGCTTTTTTCTTACTATTTGCTTGTTTGCCTACTTGTTTGCTTGCATGCTTTTCATGGGCATCCTACTTTCTTAAGGTTTAGTTTGAAGTTGAACTTCTTACTATGGTACAAACAAACTTGCTTATACTCATGTCAAAGATGTTATGAGTCAACAACTTGATAACAGTTGATTATAAGACAATGTTCTAAGATTCTTTGTCTTTTATATGAAACAGTATTAATAAAAAAGAAATGATAATTGAGCCATTGATCTAAAGGCTTGTTTCTTGAAGACTATTACTACAAGTCATGAATCTAAAAGCAGTCAAGTTATGAAGACTATCTGATCAAACGTTTTTGCGAGGCTGAAAGTTGACAGTCGACGGTTTCATTCTGATGTGGTATTCTTGACTCAACAGAGCGCACAGGAGTTGGGAGTTAAGATCCACCATCAGCTCATGCAAAGATTACAGCAGGAGGAGAGTATTCCCAATAGAAAGACTAAGGGCTTCTTGTAATACATTGTACCAAATCACATGCCTTATCCCTCTCATTTACCCCTAATCTCTAACCCATTATACACCAAGAATTAGTGGTAGTGATAAGATAATTATATATGATGGTGCATTTGTGTTTTTTGAATAAAGTTTGTTACATTTTAGTATTATGGTGCCTTTTTGTGATCTTAATAGGCATAGTCAAACAATAGTTTTGGAGGATTTGTTGTAGAGTCTCTCTCTCTCTCTCTCTCTCTCTCTCTCTCTCTCTCTCTCTCTCTCTCTCTCTCTCTCTCTCTCTCTCTCTCTCTCTCTCTCTCTCTCACTCAGTTGGTTGCTCCTGCCTAGTGAAAACAGCATTAAGGTTGGTGAAACTGTTTATTCATTTAAGTTAGAGTTAACATCTAAGTTATTGACAGCAGGAATACATTCAACGATGAAGGAGGTTGTTGATTCTAAGAGGCAGTGATTCCCAGAAGGCTCTTGTCTGTGTCCTTTTGTCTGGTTCCATGTGTGGCTGTGGCAGGATCTTGAGGTGGTGCATTTTTGTTGGGTCTGTTGTCATCTCCCAAGTGAAGCCAAGGGAATTGTCAGGTGTTGGGTTCCTGAGAGCAAGGTGTTCAAGATTTACTCTTTATGAAGAGTAGAGGTTTATTAAAAATTCTTTATATGAGGCTGATGTTCTCTTGTGAAAGAAAATAGTCAAGACAAGGCTTTGAAACACTCTCTCTCTCTCTCTCTCTCTCTCTCTCTCTCTCTCTCTCTCTCTCTCTCTCTCTCTCTCTCTCTCTTATGTACTGCATACAATGCTAACAGTCCCACACAGAGTGGCTCAGACAAAGTACAAAACACTCATTATTCACACTTTTATCCCCTTCAAGATTGTATTCATCAGTATTCCCTTTTGTCTCATCTTAGAAGAAATTATTGACAACACATTTTTATCTTTAGAAAGTATGTATATTCTTTTTCATTTTCTGTTGCTGTTTCCTAGTGTTGAATTACCGAAATGTACGAGTGTGCAGTACCATAGTACATTTATTGTGAAAGGGAAGGTACAATCTACTCACCCTGATCTAGCAAAGTTGACCCACATAGTGGTGAAGATGTTGCCCACTGTCTTGTCCTCTGTTGTGTTTAGCTTGGCATACTTTGGGTACATGAGATACTGATTGTTGTCTCCATGGGAAATATCTGAAGCAAATGATAAATTTCCTTTTATCATTCTCATACCTATCTCAGGTTACCAATCTCAGTAAAGTAATTGAATAGATCATTGAAAGAAGAAAAGGAGGACTCACAGTTACTGGCTTGTGGCAAGTCAAGCCCAACATTAAGGAAGTCATTAGTGAAACCGTGTTCCCCGCGATGATCCAGCTCATAGATGAACAGCGGGTCAGTCCTGCTCATCAGCTGTGTGGTCCAGTCATGAGGGACGTGGAACAGGCAGTCAGTGAACATCTACAATGTAGGATGAAAAAAAGAAAAAATGATAGTAACAGTGTAGGGAGGAACAAATAAGCAACAAAAACTTGCTTTGTTTGTTGATAAAAGGTACGAACTTGTACCTACTATTGTAAATTTGAGATGTGGAGTGTTTCTCACTGTGGCAGCTATTTATTGATGATTCATTTTTCCTCATTATTTAGGTGCTTTGGTCCTTATTTACTGCATCATATGGCAGCATTTGCAATATGCTAAATTACCCGAGTAAGGTTATCAGCATCATCTTTAGTGATGTGAATACCACCAAGGTAGTAGTTGTAGGTGGTGGTAGCAGTTGTGGCTGGCTCCTCATCAGGGTAGAGGTGGAGGCTTGCTGGCCCACTGGTGTTGAAGTGCTCCAGAAGGCTGCTGATGAGGCTGGGGACTGAATACATCTCTGCGAAGGAAGAAGATAAACCTTGATTGTGAAGGAAGAGAAAGAGATGAGAAAAAGCTAGAGAAAACCAACTCTACTGTCTGTTTTGGCCATGCCCATCCCAATGTTTTCCAGCTGTCTTCACATAGCTGTTGCTGCCCTGTAGAACCCCATCCTTACTAACAGTGTTCATGGCCACTACCAAAGAATATTGGCTCCTTCATAAGTAACTGAAAATGAGCAGGCTAAGAAATTAATTAATTAAGCAAAAAATACTACATACAATCCTACTAACAGTCTACATAGCTGTCATCAGGAAATATTGACTCTTCCATAAGTGAGGCAGTAGTTGAATGAGCCAAGCAAGCAAGTAATGCCTCTCCTTACCAACAGTCTCCATAGCCATCTCGTCTCTGTTGACCCCCATGATTGTTGGCACATGGTTGTACTGGCTCTTCTTCAGTAGCAGAGCAGGTTCCTCAGGCAGGTAGTCACCATCCACACGTGGCCCAATGTAGAAAGGCTGCAGGTTCCATTCCTTTGTGGGGAGCATAGAAAGGATGTGTGAGAAAGTATTAGACTTGTTTGAAGGGAGAATGGAGGAGTATACAAAGGAGGAAATACACAAGGAATTTATATGTAAATTTATGTAAAGGGAATTTGAGAAACTACTACAATTTTGTTTGAAAGAAGAATGGATTTGTTTGTCTGTTTCTTATTTTTTTAAATATTTTTATTCATTTATTTATTTATTTATTTATTTATTTATTTTTTTTTTTTTGTCTGATTCCCTTGATGGTCTGTGGGAAGAAAGGGGATGATGCTGAGTTGTGGAGAAAAAGATGGAAAATAGATATACATAGGTGCCTTTTTTCCATTGACAGGAAGGGGGATGCAGTGGTGTTTAGGTAATGGAGTAGGCAATTTGACCATCTCTTATCTAGTTTCTTATCCATAGTGAGGACAGGAAATAGGTTGCAAGTGTATGTTAAATCTTACATAGAGAGTGAAGTAAGACATGTCCAGAAGGTGAGCCCCCACCTTCTGCAGGCAGGTCACCAGGTCATTAGTGGGGAGTGTGGGGCAGTCAAACCTGCAATGTAGTGTCACGTATTACATAGGTACTCCAGACCTGACAGGCACAATATGATCCACAGGGGACTAAATGAGGCATCCTGAAAGGAATGTTTACCTTTTGTGAAGCAGCATTTAATAAAACTACTCTCTCTCTCTCTCTCTCTCTCTCTCTCTCTCTCTCTCTCTCTCTCTCTCTCTCTCTCTCTCTCTTATAGCACGTGGCCAGTTTCCTTAATATTTAGATAAATGATGATGTTAATATAATAATAATAATAATAAATAATAATAATAATAACAACAATAAATGAAGTGCGGTATAAAGTGCAAGCAGTCACAACTTGCAATGGGTCATGGACATTATCACTGTTTATCACTGAGGTTGACTGACAGTTGTTTCCTCTGTGAGCGCCGTACCTCTCTGCGATGGCCTGAGCGGTGGCCAGAAAGTCTCGTCCCTTCGCCCATGGACTCAGCGTGGTGCCGCTCTCCATGATGGCCCCCGTGAACAGCCCTGCAACGACACCAAACCCGTATTAATGATGTCCTTCCAGAAAATGCCTTACATGCTAATCACGATCTTCCTGGCTGAAGGACTTTCATTCAGATACAATGTCGAAGTTAATTAAGAATATCGTAAGGAAGTAAAGCAGAGAGCGAGATGATGATGACAATTTGTTCATTTAGAAATGTTTTTAGTTTGATGAAACTACAAGAAGAGTGGAGCGCCTTGTTAACGTGATGATTTAAATACCCTGTCGAAAAGGAACTGCAATACTACTATTTTTTCTATTTATCCAGTGTGGGCTTTTTACAGGAATTCTGTGGGCATAAGGAGACCACCTAATGGAGACCCAACTGAAAACCTATCCATTTAGGAACCGTTACCCCGAGTAGATGCTCAATCTCCCCTCAGCTCGTGGCCAGGATTCGAACCTATATGCTTGGGGACCCCTCGGCTCCCAGAGATTGCTCGATTCTATTGTACCTGATGGTGGTAATTTTGACAGCTAGAAGCATGTTTTTAGTTCGTGGGAGTTCCATGTGGAGTGTGGCGCCTTGTTAACGCCGGTAGCATTACGCAGTATACAGTAACAACACATGATTTACCTGCCGCAGACGGAGCCAGCATCTGATAGTGGACCGAGGTGGAGCCTGCGCTTGATCCGATGATAGTGACTCTGCGTATGAGTAAAAAGAAACTCGTGAGAATGCGTGGGTAGATAGAGCGTGGCGTGCAGTCTGGAGATTCCACTGTTACCGTGTTTGACAAAGGCTGTTTAGGTGAAGGTGCATCAAGAAAGAGAATTGCGGGTTAGTCAAAGCGGACACGCTACATTTAAAATGTGAAATGCAGTCTGTGTGGCTCTACTTCTCTTGTTAATGACTAAAAGGCTTGTATCCTGAAACGCTTTACTCTCTCATCACAACTATTTTCAAAGGCCACACAGATAATAAGCGGGGTTCTCACAAATGTTTCTCAAATTAATAATGTAGAAATCTTGTTAATCTATTGCCAAAATCATAAAACACTTAAAATTTTGTGTAACTTTTAACAAAACCTTTAAAATGAAGCAGCGAGAGAAGTAAGGAATTTGTGAAGGCGTCAGGATGTATCAGCACCCACCTTGTCGGGTCGCCTCCAAAGTTAGCGATGTTGTCCTTTACCCAGCGGAGTGCGAGCGTCTGGTCCTTGAGGCCTTGATTCCCTGGGGCTGCCTCGTCCTCAGTTGACAGGAACCCTGGAACGAAAAATGTGCAGAGAGAGAGAGAGAGAGAGAAAGATCCCCCCCACCCCGCGATCTTTTCACCAATGGAGTTCCACGGTCCTTACCAAACAATCCGAGGCGGTACTGCATCAGGACCACTACCGCGCCACGAGACACAAACTCCTGGAAGCCGTGGTTTTTGTAGGAGCCCCCGATGTAGTAAGCACCGCCGTGAATATAAACCATGACGGGCAGCGGGTTATCTGTCTTGAGAGCGTCCTGCAGTGCACAGAATAGTTATACATAGTTATACAGTTGTAGATGCAGTAATTGTAAAACAGAAAAGAAGGAACAGATGGAAAAACAAGAGAATGAAGCTAAGACAAAGTAAATGAATAACTGAAATTAGAAAACTGAACAATAAATGAACAAAAAACAAGGCATAACAAGGATAATTGTTTCTTGTCATAATCAAACATCCTTAGTTTCTTTAATGCCTTATTATACGTAAGTATTTTCTTTATTTAGTTATTCGTGTATTCATCCCTTTGTTTATTTTTGTACGATAACGATAAGGTGTTGCTTGAGTTCCTCACCGTTGGAGTGTACACGTTGAGGTAGAGACAATCCTCTCTCCCCATCAAGACGAGCTGGTCACAGGGGGGCGGCAGGGTAGAGGCATCCAGCTCCCCCTCCCACGGCGCGGCAGGGACCGGGTTCTGTCACGCGCCCACATAGGACTGTTACTATCAATTTGTTCTCCTGTGGCAACTTTCCCTCAAAATCATTATATTATCCTCAAAATTATTGGTTTGCCCGACTTTGACCATTTCACTCATTCTACCCGTTACCTTGAATCTGAGGGGGCCGAGGGGCGGGGTGGCATAGGGGACCCCGAGGAACTCCAAGTAGGTGATGTTGTAGAGTGTGGTGGTGAGGCCCCGGATCAGTCCCTCATTCACCTTCACCAGCGGCCGATCCTTCTGCATCCTGCCCACCCTCGCCGCTGCCACCGCCGCCGCCACCACCGCCACTACTGCCGCGGTCACTGGTATCTTCATTGTTCCTAATTAAGAAAAGATAGTGTGGTTAGTTTTGAGTTCATCAGTTTTGTTTTTCAAGGGTGAAAATGCAGAAATGAGGATTTATAGGTTCATAAAATTAATTGAATAATAATAATAATAATAATAATAATAATAATAATAATAATAATAATAATAATAAAACTAGAGAAAGATGGTAAAGACAGTAAAAAAGAAGAACAAAATTCATTATCAGATCACGACGAAGAGAAGATGCTAAACCTACCAACGTCTATGGAAACCAATTAACGTCTGCACCTCCTTCAGTACTTACATTGCTTCCACACCCCTTTACTTATCTCGCCTTCCACCTGTTTTCTCCCAGCTTCTTTCAGCCTCGCCCGCCCTCAAGGTCACGTAGAGTTATCCCACCATCACCTGGCCGTCTTTTGCGTCCCTCAATATTGCTGTGTTGGTGGAAAATTGCGTCACTATAAAAGTACCTTACTAAAAACACCCTTAAAATTCCGTGTAACTTCAACTAGAGCCTTATGAATGTTTTGAAACGCCCTGCTTTCTCACAGTGATTAGCTTTGTTCTCACGAGTGTTTCTTCTTTTGATGATATAAAAACTTTGTTGTCCTGTCACCAGAATTGTATATATAAAAAACATCTTTGGAAAAAAAACATGTATCTTAATCTAGAGCCTTTTTAAAGTAGTGGAGATGCGGACAGAAGTGTAGCCGAGTTCTCACAAGTGTTTTTTTCTGTTGATGATTTAGAAATATTGTTGACCAATTATTAATTGTAAAAGAAACATTCTTAATAACTTCGTCTATAGCCTTTTTAGGGTAGTGGAGGTGAGATGTGGTGGTATTTCAGAATATGCTCACGAAAAAAAAAAAAAAAAAAAAAAAAAAGAGATGAGCCGTGAAAGAAGTCCATGGCGAGATGTGTGGTTTGTTCAGCCAGACTTACATGAAACTGTTGTGCCTTCCAAGTGAGTTAATTGATGACCAGCCGCCTTGCAACCAGTTTGTCGGTAATCAATGGTCGCTTCCCGGCCCTGTGACCTTCCTTGCTCCGGAAAACGACGATATGGTCTATTCTTTACACAATAATTACAGACTTCGGTCCCGGCAGACACGCGACTCTCCCTCGAGTGCTGTTCTTTTTCACTGAGGTTTGCACGGAGTCCTCAATGTGTCTGGTCCGCTCAGTGAATGCTTGGTTTGGAGGAAGAGAATGAGTGAGCATACAAATACTTAAAGAGGTGTTAATTTTAGCTCTTGTCCCTTCCCTGCACATATTAACTCTTCAAATATGTTAGAAAACGATAAACTATTGAAATAATGATTAGATACAAAAGAATAGAAGACGAAAGGGAGAAATAAAAAGGCTAGAAACGTTATATTCCTTTATTTAGTGGAATAAAAGAGGAAAGGAGGAAGGAAGAGAGCAGATACATTAAAGGCATGGCAATAAATAAATACAGCAGACAATACGGGAAAGATGTATTTCTATTACCAAGGCTTCGTTGATGACCTACTAGTTTTACCATGTCGAGGCCACTCATCGATAGCTCCTGATAAGCCTACCAGTATTCGACAGTTTTCCCATCATCACTCATTACTTCTTAGACACTTGCTTTTGTACAGCAGTGTCATAGTTTCTTAAATAATTCTGTAAGTTGGAATGGGTTTGTTTTTCCTGTCAATGCAAACATTTTGTAATTTATTTTGTTAGTTTGTCAGTTAGTTAAGTAAGTTATTTAGTTAATCAGTTTGAGTTAGTTTGTTATGTAATTAGCCAGTCAGTCAGTCAGTTAATCAGTTAATTATTCGGATATCTAGTCAGTCAATCAGTTAATTAGTCAGTCTTAGTAAGTCAGTTAGTTAAATAGTTAAGATGAAAAGCCTCGCCAAGCGTCTCGCATCACAAGGACAAGTCCAGATTCACTCTCTCCCTTCAGACCTCTGCTATTTCGAGAGCGTAATGAGCAGAGGGAAGGATGGAGAGGGGGAGGAAGGAAGGAAGCAAGTAAAGCAACACAGGGCAGCTCTGACGGCGAATTAATTAGTATTTATTATTCTTGCGACCCCTTGGAATTGAACTACGTAGCGGGAAGGAGGCGAAAGCAAACAGTTACGAAATTTGCGTGTATAGAAGCGAAGTTTTCTGCATAAAGGCAAACTCTGGGTGAGGGACGAGAGGAGTTTTGTACCCATTGCACTTGTTAGTTGGTATGCACATTATTTGTTGGCTTGGTCTCAATTCCATCATCTCTCCCTCTTCCTGGTAAATTTATTTAGTACGAGGGGATAGAAAGCGTGAACTGCCATCGTGTGTGTGTGTGTGTGTGTGTGTGTGTGTGTGTGTGTGTGTGTGTGTGTGTAAATGAACCATAAAAAAAAAAAAAAATTAAAAATGGATTATCGGGAAGAGCGCCCTCGGTCATCGCCAGCGACTCGGAACCTTAAAACCTTCATTTCAACAGATTAACTCGCATTTGATTCCCTCGACAAAGGACCATTACTCGTATTAATCCGCTAGCTGTGAAAGGGATAGGAGAGACAGGGGGCGTGAACAGCAGGGGAGGGGAGGGAGGGGGTGATGTTTTGTCACAGCCTCGTTTCGTGTCCCTAGATCGTCTGCTCTTGGCCCATAAAGCTGCTTAATGACACAACACTGGTATCTGGAAGAAAAAATATTGGAACGTTCATGAATTCTAGCGTTGTTATGTATTTTGTTCTGTCTCAATGTTTCATTCAATACTTTTCGTCTTTCTCATCTTTCCTTTATTTTTTTCCTTCCTTTCTTTTTGTTTCCCTTTATTATTCTCTTTTCTTGCATTTTTTCACTTTCTCCCCTCCTTTCTTCCCTCCTTTCTTCCCTCCTTCCTTCTTGTATTTTCTTTCGTCTTCCTTTACTTAATTTTTTAAAATTTCTTTTTGTTTCTTTTATTCTGCTTTGTTTTACTCTCTCTCTCTCTCTCTCTCTCTCTCTCTCTCTCTCTCTCTCTCTCTCTCTCTCTCTCTCAAGTTGGCATGTGGGTGACAAGATGAAAGGGAGAAGGGGAGAGTGTAGAGAAAGGGGAGGTGGGGCAGGGGAGGGAAGAGGGGAACAGATAGAGAGGGGAGTGTGTGTGAGGAGGGGACGTGGAGGGGCAGGAAGGGATATTCAGTTGGCTGCTCCGTGTAAACGAGAATCTTTATTATTTACTTTTACCTCGTTGTTGTGTTGTGGTGGTGGTGGTGGTGGTGGTGGTGGTGGTTGTCTTCTTTTCCTCCAAGAATCAACATTTGCTGTGACGGAAGAAAAACAAGTGTCATACTGTCTTTTCTCAGATAGAAATTGAAGATTATCAAGAACGAGAATGAAGAATTAAATAGATAAAGTGAAATAACATGAAATAAATTGATAGATAAACAATGAATATATAAACTTGTGACTACTACTACTACTACTACTACTACTACTACTACTACTACTACTACTACTACTACTACTACTACTACTGAAACAACAACAACAATAACAATAACAACAACAATAACAACAACAATAACAACAACAACAACAACTACTACTACTACTACTACTACTACTTCTACTACTACTACTACTACTACTACTACTACAACTACTACTACTACTACTACTACTACTACTACTACAATAGGCCTAGGTTTATAGATTTCTAAAGTCAATATAATTATGTATACTTTTGATTTCTTCCCCACTCCCCTTGTGTGTGTGTGTGTGTGTGTGTGTGTGTGTGTGTGTGTGTGTGTGTGGTCTTCGTTGGCTGCAAGGAATATCTTAAGTAATAAAAAAAAAAAAAGAGAGAGAGAGAGAGAGGGAAAGAATACAATGGTTAAGTTAGCATAGTGCGGATTTGCATGCCGCCGCCGCAGCAGCTGCTGCTGCTGCTGTAAATTTGTTCATGTTCATTTCGTTGTTGTTCATATATACTACTACTACTACTACTACTACTACTACTACTACTACTACTACTACGAACACCCCCAGCAGACGAACTTCACGTGACTCTTTACAAATTAAGTTGCTTCCCAAGCCTCTTATTGCATGGGTTGTGAAGACAGACTGGTTAGGGCCGGATGACGGGATGACAGGCAGATCCAACGGGAGGAGGCCTAAATAACTAGTATTCAAACCTCACGTCATTTATTTCAAAAATACTTTGCTGTCTCAGCCGGGATCCCATGAACGTTTCTCCTGCAGATAATGTAGAAATATGTTCAATCACTTACTAAAGTCGTAAAAAATACTTTAAAAACCTCGTGTCACTTCAACTATAAGAAACCTCTTCAAAGTGAAAGAATGTTTCATTGTCATCTCAAGTCCCACACAATTCGGTCTGTTTTATCCCACATCCATCTGCCTCACTACGCCCCGCCTCCCTGTGTTCCCTTGCGTAGTGTTGCTGCTTCAGCCCTCAGTCAGGTCCACCGTCCAGCCCCGCGCGGCAGTGGTGAGCGAGAGGCTGTGTGTGTCTGCAGTTGGGAGGGGCGGCGGTGGGCCAAGGAGTAGTCAGGCAGGTTGGTTGTTGCTGAGAAGCTGTAAAGATAGCGTTCCCTTGTATTCTCTCGTTATCTTTTTAGCTATTGATTGATTACTTATTATTTCTTCATCATTTACCTGAAGATCGAGCTTCTTTAATGGGGTTAGTTATACAGACACCGATCCGTTGGTAAAGACTGTTTGCAAGAGTAGGTGATGGTAGATTTGTGGGACAGGACGTGTCATCCACCCAACATTTACGGTAGAATAGTAATGTAACCATAATCTAGCTTTTGAAAATCATACACTGACATTGCAGAGAAAAAGTATGTCATTGAAAACTGAGCGAGTGGTACCATCTTGAACTCAAGCGTCACTGTTCTGAGCTTGACAGATCGTTCTGTCTCATTGTTTCAGATGACGCGTCTTTCAATAGTGCTGTACTGTTTGGTTTGGAATGTCCTAATATAGATATCCTCGTGGAAGTTTAGTTTGTCATCACTCTCCCATGAAGTTAAAGCCCTGAGGCATCGTGTCACTTACAGGCTCACGACATTCCCTACACACGTCTCTAAAGGAGGCTCAAGTGTTTCAAAGTGCCGTGAAGTGAAGGCTTCGCGCACTCCGCGGCGTCAGCGTCTCCACGTCACACGTGGGGCGAGGCGATCAGTCTGCCTCGTGTGCACAGCGGCAAGGTTGGTGCTCTGTAGCTGCTATATAGTATCAATTTGCTTAAGTTTTGTTATGCTAATTGTGGTATTGTGTGCTTCTCTTTTGATCTTCCCTATCGAGGCGTTAAAATGTACAGTGTAGTCCTTATTTTCTTCAGATTGAGGGTCGCAGGTCACCACTGAGGTAGCCATGGGGACCGACGCCCCGCCAAGCCTTGCTGTTCCTGACGCGGGGCGCCCATCACCACGTGCCGCCCACTCCAAGAAGGTTGTGAAGAGGAAACCCAGTGAGGCAGGAAGGAGTGTACCGGCGCGTGGGGCTGAGTGTGTGGTGGAGGTGCTGACGGAGCTGGGCAGTGGAGGGCGATCCCAGGCGGCCAAGGAAGCGCGGCTGGCCGGGGCCAAACGATCCGGAAACAACAGAGCAGATCGCCTTCAGGTGAGCTGTGTATCCCACGGGACAAGAAAAGACCACTCACTTTCTTGTGAGTGAAACAATCTTTCTGCATTACGTTGGGCATTTCTTGGGGATGTAAAAGGAGTCAGATTGGATTGTGCCCCTTTCCCTTATTTTCTTCGCTTTTTTCCCTCTCTCATTCCTTCTCCTTCCATCCTTCTCTTTTCATCCATTCATTCATTTCCCCTCTTCCTTCATTCACATAGTTTCCTTCCTTCCCTTTGTTCTCCCTCCTTTCTTCCCTGTCTTCCTTCATTGCCTTCCTTCCCTCGCTCCATTTCCTACCTCCCTTACCTCACTCCAATTCCGACCTTCCTTCCTTCTCTTTTTTGCTTACCTTCACCTCTATCACCTCCCTTCTTTACCTCTCTTCATCACCTCCCATTCATCTCCTTCCTTCTTCCCGTCCCTTTCTCCCGCAGCGTGAAGTGGATAGATAGATGAGCGCCACCATCTCCCTTCTCGCCTCGCAGTGGTGGTGGTGGTTTAGTGGGGGATTTATATGGCATGTGATCGCTGTGTGAAAGGTTGCAGGGAGAGGTGAGATGACGAGGCTTATCCGCCAGTTTAATGAGAATGGATTTGCTTATTTTATTCCTTGAGATAATTATGAAGATTGTCGTTGGAAGTGGTATAAGGTTTTTGTTTTATTATTATTATTATTATTATTATTATTATTATTATTATTATTATTATTATTATTATTATTATTATTATTTTTATTTTTATTAATGTTTTAAAGTTTTTTTTCTACAACACATAGGAAAAATCTAAATAAATAAAACCTCCATAACTGATAAATTTGTTAATCATAGTCAGCACTCGCAACATTAGTATCCGAGAAATAATAAAGAAATGAATTATTAAATAGATAAATCGTAATGAAATAAATAAATCGATAAATAAATAAATAAATAAATAAACAGTAATTGAAAATCTTGTTAGCGTACACCGCAGTCCAGAGAGAGAGAGAGAGAGAGAGAGAGAGAGAGAGAGAGGGGGGGGGGGTGGGGAGGAGGAGGGTCGTCATTGCAGAGCCTCGCTAATAATAGACTAATGGTGCTCTGAGGAAGGTTTGGTCGATCACTTACTTGCTCTCTTTGCTCCCACCGCCTTCCCTCTCCCCGCCCTCCCTCCCTCCCCTCTTTAATTTCCCTGTTTCTCTCCCTGCCTCCCTCGTTTCTTCTCCCTCTCTCTCTCTCTCTTTTTCCTGTGTTCACTGATATTTTCTTATCTATTTGTTTTCTTACTCTATATTTTCTTGTACGTTTATTTTTCCTGCTTTCTCTTCCTGTCAATCATATTTTTTTCTTCATTTTATTCCCTCTTCTGTTAGTCTTTAGTTTTTCTCTTTTTTCCGCTTTCCTTTCTCGTCAATCTTTGTTTCCCTCTTTCCTTTTTTTCCTTTTCCCCCTCTCCCGTCAGTCTTTGGTTTGTTTCTCCATTTTTTCCCGTTTTCCTTTCTCATCAATCTTTGCTTTTCCTTCTCTTTCCTCTTTATCCTCTTTCCCGTCAATCTCCAGTTTGTTTCTTTCATATTTTTCGTTTTCCTTTCCTATTGATTTTAATTTATCTTTCCCTTTCTCCTGTCGACCTCCGCCTTTCTTTCGTTCTGCCTCCTTTTCTCGTATTTATTTTCTTTCTCTCTGCACAAATCATCTAATCACGTGACTGGGGGCACATCGAAAGGGAAAAATAAAAGAAAAAAGATAAGGAAAAAATATATCTGAAGGTTCGCTCGCTACGTCTTTGGTAAACTTAAAACTTTATGTAACAAGATGGAGTAATTTTGTGATGGCGTGTCTTATAAATTCCTGATGCAAATGTAGTCATGTGAGTTTTGTGAAGGCGATGGTGGATGGTGACGGTGACGGTGACGGGCAGCGGCGGTGTCTGTGTAAATCTGTATTTTGCGAGTCTCGGTTGGTAGGGCACACACACACACACACACACACACACACACACACACACACACACACACACACACACACACACACAGTCATTTCTTAGCCTGTGTTTTGAAATGTTCTCTTCCGTCATAAGAAATGTTTCAAAGACCACAAAGATTATAAAAGTGCGTCTCTCTCTCTCTCTCTCTCTCTCTCTCTCTCTCTCTCTCTCTCTCTCTCTCTCTCTCTCTCTCTCTCTCTCTCTCTTAAACATGTTATCTTGATTTTAGAGGCAATTAAACATACATTATATATCATCAATACAAAAAAACCCAACTAATCATTCCTGTGACATTTCAAAACGCTCCTGAAGAGAGAATAAAACGCCACAATAGCACGAGCATTTATTTACGTGGATTTGGTGTCGTGAGGAATTAACTGCCAGGCTCGCAAGGTAACGATTCATGCGGCTGTCATCAAGTGTCGCTGCTGCAGTCTGGTGGGAAGAAGCGAGATCCCCGTAATCAGTAATGCATTGCCGTCTAACCATGACACAGAGATGATTAGCAATATTTTTCAAGCGTGTTTCATCTGGTATTGATATAGAAATCTTATCGATCTGTCAATAAAACCATAAAAAAACACCCTTAAAAACCCACGTCTAAACTCTTGTGTTCGTATTCAGAATCGCTTTGCTCTCTCGCCACCACTATCTTCGCGATGATGATTAGTGTGGATTTCAAGTGTTTTTCCAGTTAATAATGTAGAAATCTTGTCAATATGTCTTTAATTAGCGTGGATTTCAAGTGTTTTTCCAGTTAATAATGTAGAAATCTTGTCAATATGTCTTTAATTAGCGTGGATTTCAAGTGTTTTTCCAGTTAATAATGTAGAAATCTTGTCAATATGTCTTTAATTAGCGTGGATTTCAAGTGTTTTTCCAGTTAATAATGTAGAAATCTTGTCAATATGTCTTTAATTAGCGTGGATTTCAAGTGTTTTTCCAGTAATAATGTAGAAATCTTGTCTATTCAAACCGTAAAAAAAAAAACCCTTAAAATTCTCGTGTAAACTTTAATAAAACCAGTTGAAATGGTGATGGTGAAGCACAGAAGTTTTTGAGAATACCAGCCTAGAGATGCGGAGTAATAATGTTTCAGAATGTGGTTCGGTAAAGGCTCATGAAAACATCACCGCGCCTCCGCCGCTCCCGGGACATTCGTGAGACCGATCCATCAGCACACTGCCACCGCCTCCCGTAATGGCAGGGATCAGGGCCACGGCGGAGAGAGTCCACTCCGCCTGACACGCAGATCTGTGGTCCTCTAATGTATTTCTGGACGATTCCCTTACTTCCCTAATCCTTCCCTGCCTGCCCTCCCCTCCCCTCTCCTCCCATTCCTTTCCCTTCCATCCCCTCCTCTCGCTTCTCTTTCTCTCCGTCTTGTTGCTTCGTTTTTTTTTTTCTTATTCTTGCTTTTTTTTCCTTCTTTAATCTTTCTCTTTCGTTTCTGTTTTCTCTTCCTCTTCTGATTTGCTCTGCTTCTCTCTCTCTTGCTTTTTGTTTTCGTCAGTATTTCTTTTTTTGTTGTTTTTCTCCAAGTTCTCGTTTTTCTTTTCCTCTATCCTGTGTTTGTTTTTTCCTCGTTTTTTTTTCTTTTCTTTTCCCTCTTTGTTACTTGTCTGTTTAAGCTTCCTCCCGTTATCATTCCTCCTCTTCTATTTCCTCTGACAATTGCCGAAGCCACTCACCACCGCCACCACCACCCCCACCACAACTACCACTACCACTTCACCGCTACCTCCCCTTCCTCCTCCTCCTCCTCCTCCTCGGGCCAATTTTAAATATCTTCATAGCCTTCCCCGCACTGGCTCGTTAATTGCACACTAATGGACGCTGCCGCAGGATTTCCCTAGTGTAGGCAGTGCGTGGTATTTGATTAGTGTCATGCGGACCATGTTCTTTGGTTGCGGGTTACTCTCATCCGTCTGGGGCGCGGTTGGAGCATGGGCGGAGATAATATAATACGTCTTGTGCTTACTTTGTTTACATTATTATTATCACATTATTATCCGTTCGGTACATAATGGCGTGACTTGGCGAGGGTTAGCTATTAATGTGACTTATACCTACAGTGCGAGTATTATACGGTAGAAGTCTATATTGTTCCCCTCTGTAGTGATTTTTATTATTGTATTTTCCTTTCGTATTTCTTAACTTCTTTCTTTTCACACTTATCCCTTGACTGGTTTAACTTTATTTTTGTTCTTACGTTATTTAAGTCTGGTCACTTGCTCTTATTTATCTATTTATTTTTTCTCTGTTTAATGATGTTTTTGATTGACTATATTCTTCTTTCGCATTTCTTAATTTATTCCTCTTCACACTTATCCCTTGACTCACTAACTTAGTGTTATTACCTTATTTAACTGAACCACTTGCCGTCGCATTTGTTGAAGTTACAAGGATTTGTGAAAGTGTTTTTAAGATTCTATTGACTAATTAATAAGGGTTTGAACAAGAGTTTTAAATTATTAAAAAGGGGAAATTAACACTAAAAACCCGGCTATTCATCTTTAGCTTTTGAAAACAGTCGTGGTGCGAGAGGGTATACAGGCGTCAATAGTACCTAAGACACGTTCAGTACACTAACAGACTAATTTTGTGATGGGCCTCTGATCTCAACCCAGCCCTCGCCCGCAGGTTCAGCTTAGTAGTCTAGAGGCTGAGGTGGGACGCCTACAACACCGGGGACGCCAGCTGGACCACCACCTGTCCAGAGTGTTGGCACAGGGATCGCTACTCTCCTCCACCATTGATGACTTCCACCTGAGACTCGATGCCCTGGCAAGGTCCCACAAGGCGTTGACTCGTGCGGCCCAGCAGAAACAGTCAGGATACGGCGTGAAAAGTCAGTGATTAAGACTGTGTTTGGTCCCTCCTCGATAGACAGTATTTGTCAACGCCTTGATAGACAGTATTTGTTAACGCCTTGATAGACAGTATTTGTTAACTCCTTGATGGACAGTGTTTGATAACTCCTCGATAGACAGTGTTTGGTCTCGCCTCGATACACTGCTATGTGTTTGGTCCTTGTTGTTCGTCTGTTGCATTATCTGTTAGATCAGGTGGTCATGTTGAGGAAATCACACGCACAGTTGCTAGAAATGGAAAATGGAAGTGTGAAAAGTCGGTGATTTGGATTGTTATGTCTCGCCTCGGTAGAGTGAGTGGTATCGTCTTATTGTTCTTCTGTGTTGTATCTGTAAGGCCAGGTGATGAAGTAACCTTGCAAGAACTCAGCAGGCTTACACGTGGCATGTCGCTGTGTCAGCAAACTATGTCTACCCTTTTCCATTGTTTAAAGCTCCCTGGTGACTGATAACCTGATTAATAATTTTGGTCAGTTCACCTCCTATTTGAGAGGCAATTCTTATCTTTTATAACTTACGTGCCTGTGTTACAATAGTTAGATGATATACATAGCTGGGTTGACAAGAGAACAGGATTGTTTGAGATGGCTAAGATCGGTTGTTCACTGGTAGTTATGATTCATCATATCAGCTTTGGGCCTTCCGCCTTATTTATTAACTTTGAATTCTGGTTTTATTTATTAGTATACGTTATTGTTTGTTCACACATACGGACACACATACTTACACAAGCACATGCATACGCACGCCCACACGTATGCACACACACACACACACACACACACACACTCATCACAGTAATAAGTTCTGATTTAAATTCAACATCGTTCCTTATTTTACCGTGTATTCAATACTGATATCTCACGTTCAGTAAAGTGCAGTACAGTGTATGACTTTTCTAGCATGTTTGACAGCTCCAAAAATGCTAACTAATAGCATGTTAACACTAAGCTACATGCCTAATGCCTTTGGCTGCACTGCCTTGTGTCATCTAGTATCGTGATCAAGAACAATAAATTTTCAGGAAATTTCGACACGCCTGAAATGCATTTGTTGGTTAGCTTGCAAACGGTTGATTATAGAACCTGACTTGCATGTTCTGGATTCCTTGCATGAAAAATTCTTACCTAAATTAACGAGCATTTTGTCATAGTAATTTAACGATTAAACCCCTTTGGGAAGAAACTGTTATAAGGAAGCAATGATCAGGAAACATAATGCTCTTGCTTCATTGTACAATTTATGAACTGCATAATTATTAGCGAGGATATTTTCAGAATAAACTTATTGACTAAACCACCTGTCGACATAATTTGATGAGACGGAATAGTTTTTTAAACCTTCACAAAACTCTCGTAATGTTTGCCCAAATCATCGTGTCACATTCATCAGCTGAGGTATTCCACGTCAGTTTTCCGTGGCAGTCATGCATTGTGGCGTTATAAAGAAAGAGATAAGAAAATAAGGGCTAGAATGAGTTGTTGCAGTAAGCTGAGTGGTAGGGGAGAGGTGGGGAAGGTCGGACACAAGCTAAGGAAGGTGAATGAAGGAGGGGGATCGGGGAATGGTTGGGAGGGGGAAGGTAGGAGTGCGGGCCGGGCCGGGAGCAGGTCTCTGGCTCGCCTACTTCCCAGAGGTAAAGGTAGAGGCAACACTCATTCCTACTGGTGACTCCCGCTTTCCTCCACCCCCGATTCCATTCCACGTGACAGTGAAGGTAAGCTATACGGAATCGGTGTATTTTTATAGCTTCTTCGTGGGTGGAGTTCAGTGGGCTTTGATTTGCTTGTCTTGGGTTGACTGGCTAGTTATCCTGACTAGGCGAGGGATGAAGTAAGCCGACGTTCTTGAGTGTCATCACGAGCAGGGTAGTGTTGTCCAGGAAACTTCACAGGATGACGATGAATTGTTAAAATTTAGAGAAACAAAGCTTCCTAGTTTCATTAAGAATAGCAACAATTTTTGTTCTGTACTTTAAAGTACTTCATTGTCATTAAAATTTGTAGTTCAATCATTGTTAAGTAATTCAGTGACGATGTGAAGTAGTGTTGCCTTAAGACTAATCGTTACTACGGTTTGATTATACTGAAATATTTTCAGGTCATGAAGATTGACTGAGGTGAACAGTGACATGAGTGCAAGGACAGCAAGCAATGTAAATCAGGTACCGGACCTTCAGGACAGAATACGTGGCGGTTTGCATGACGAGATGCTGGCCACTGGCTGTTGATGGGTATTTATTGAGCATTTATTATGGTGCCAATCTTCCTGTTGACCCACCTTAGGTAATAATGGAATAGATATCAGTGTGTGTTTGTTTCCTTTTTCTATGTCTGCTGCCATTACTGCTCTTTTACCTAATGAAGCTTAAACATTATTCAGAATCCTTTCTTGCAGTTCTGGCCTGCACAGTGGTCTACTCACTCTAGTGTACAGTTTGAATACCACATGACATTGCCGTAAGATGTTCATTATTCCTCTAGTTTGAACCTTTGTGATTTCTGCAGATGGGGAGTCAAGCAGCTGTAACTCGTCTGCGCCAGTCTTGACGCGTTATTCCAGTACCATTCCATTCCACTACCAGAAACAAGTGATGGAACAAGCACACAGCCCTGCCTCACACCTGTATTCACAAGGAAGTAGCTGGATATGCCTCCTCCACACTTCACAGCACTAGCTTCAATTTCACCTTCCCTCACTAACCATCCCATCCTGGTGGTACATTAGATCAGTACTCCCTCACATGGCCATGATTAAAAGTTGTAATCGGGATCTAAAGATCTTTGGGATGGTGATGGTGGATATACCAGTTCTGTCACATTCAGGATACCTCAAAGAGTCTCCGGAGAAAAACTACTACATTATTTCAGAAACAAAATTTTTATTAAAAAAAAAAAAAATCAAAATAATGTCACTTTGGTGGGGAGTCCTCAGAACTCTTAGAACACTAGGAAGCTTGTTACTCGCAACACTGCAAGCCCACAAGACTAATACACATGGAACAACAAACAGTATTGACTGGATATGGTGGCACCAGTAGAATATGGTCTTGGGTGCAGCACACCTTGGCACACAGCACTGGGAGAAGCACCATGGAAGAAACACTGCCAGAGTTGATGTGGAGATCTGTGGAGAAGCACCTGGTCAATTTCCATAATTAGATAAATTGCTTATAATATTAGGTCACTGTTACATAAGGACTTCTGAGGCTGAGTCACTCCTTAGGAGCTTTCATTCCACTGACTGAACTACATGTGGAGACACTGAGTAAGGAATTGAAGTGTACAACCAATTTCAATATTGGAAAGGAAAAGAAAGAAAATCATCACTGCTAAATACCAGTGACATGTCGGAATGATCACTGCTAAATACCAGTGACATGTCGGAATGTCCTTTGTCACAGAACTACTGAACTAAAATCAATAATCAAATAACATTTTTAAGATGAACCTTAAATTTGTGTTGAAATATTTGTCAACAGTAAACTCCAGAAGCAGTTCAAAACATGTTGGTTGATCACTTCCCTCTTTCATTACAACAGTCAGTGCCAGACATGATGTCTCATGACTGGGAACTTCCAGATTCATGCATGTCTCACCTGCATCATTTGCCAGTGGCCTTCAGAGCAATGTTCCAGCAATGCCATCTCCACCAGGGTCGGTGACTGAATGTAGCAGCAATAAACTCTGTGTGCCATATCATCTTTCTCTTCATCCTAGCTGCCTATGGTGTTGCAATCTGGCAGCTGGTAGGGGAAACCTGAGTGAAATCCTGCCAAGGTCCACTAAGGTGTCTCATCTGGAGGTTGGATAAAAATTATGTATTTCATTAAATGCATTCATTCACAAAGAACAGTAAAAGAATATCTAACAATACATTCTAAGAGTTTATGATAAAATTACAAAAAAAAGTATGCCATTTTTATTCATCCTAGTTTCATAAGTGGACAGTGGGTGACACCTGTTACTCCATACATGAGGCATGCTGTGTAACAAGACTCCAACAAACTGCCCCTTCCCTTGAAAACTTTTTACTGCATATGTATAAGACTAGTTTAATCTCTTCTCTCTGTGCTGGGATTGGATACATGACCATTGTTACAGTGGAAGTATCACCTTCCACTGTAATAAGGGTTTTTGATCCAATTCCAGTGCATAGAGAACAAGTTAAACTAGTCTTATATGCAATAAAGTTTTCATGGGGGAAGTTTGTTGTACCCTTGTTACATGGCATGCTTTATATATGGAGTAACAGGTGTCTGGAAGTTAGTTAGATTTAATTTTAGATTCTTGTTATGTGGCAATCTTCATATAAGGTTAAAATCTTTTCATTCCCCCCCACCACCAAAAAAAAAAATTCCGGGTCCAGGAACAAAATTTTTTTTCTTCTTCTATTATTCCGACAATATATGGGTTAACAATTATGAAGGACATCCAACAGCATTTGTCTAGATTGTCACCTGTAAAACAACAGTACTTTTCACCTAAACCATGTATTAGATCCCATTATTCTATGCATTTTGAACCCCATATATATATATGAATTGTAAATTGTTAGAAATGCCGTTATGAATTTCTCAAAAGTGAGTGAGTTACTTGTGGGAAGTGGATCGCAGTGGTGATGGTGGAGAGCATGAGCATGACACTATATGTGAAGATTTACTGCAGTTAGGTTAGTTTGGGTTTGGTTTGGTTAGGTTAAATATAGTTTTTTATAGTTTATGACTGAAAAACATTTCCAAATGATGAAGCACCTTATTATATCAAGAAATGAATAGCCAGTGTATTAATTTGTGAGACAGGCAACAAACTGAACTTTTACTGAACCAACCCTGTAGATTCTAAATTCACCCGTCTCAGTCGATCTTACCTGTCAATCAATCAATCTCACCTGTCTGTCAATCAATCAGTCATTCTCACCTGTCAGTCAATCAGTCATTCTCACCTGTCTGCAGTATATAGCCTCCTCATTGAGCAGGTGTCATTCATCTGGTGCCATGGAGCAGTGGCTGACGGGTCTGGCTGTCACTCCTTGGCTCCCAGTCACCATCCAGGCTGTGGGATTCTGTGCATGCCTCACGCAGCTGTTCATCCTTCCTGTGGGTTAGTCAATACATCAGTACCTCAGGGAAATCTGAAGCAGGTTAAAAGTCTAAAACATGTCACATTCAACGGTCGGTATTATTTTACTTTACCACCAGTCTCAAGTTGGCTTTTCATACCCTTCCCATCTGTTAGAGCTTTCCATACCGAGTAATTTAACTCCCATATGTAACTGGAGCTGGCAGGTGCATAGAGCACCCCAGATCCCCGCCAGGTTATTTTAGTTAGTGTATTGTTTTAGCGGTAAATATGCGGAATAGCTGCTTCTTACCGATCTGTTTAATTCTAGGGTTATGAACAGTTTTTGTATCCTAGTTGATAGTCACATCAAGCAAAATTGGTGGTCGACTCTACAAAGCTCACAATTACACTTTGAAAGTCACCAGAGAGGTTTACCTCAGTCTTCTTCCTCTTCCTCTTGTGGACTGTTTACAATAGGTTAGGTTAGGTTTTTCTAGGGAAATTCCCCCAGATTTTTTAAAAGGCATATATCACTCATATTTGCCTCCACCCCCCCCCCCAAAAAAAAAAAAGTTCCCTACGTGCCCCCAAGTTTGCTTGAGTGGGTGGTAAAATGGAGGAAGCAGCTGTTCTGCACATTCACCGCGGATTCGTTCAAAACACAAAATCTAACAGGGAAATTAGCAGATTTGACCCCCGCCAGGTTACGGAATCGGATTATAATGGATTTGCCCCAGTTACATATGGGGGTCAAATTACTAAGTATGGAAAGCTCTAACAGATGGGAAGGGTATGGACAGCCAACTTGAGACTGTGTTGAAGTAAAAGTTTAACCATCGGTCTCACTGCTCATTCGCTTGTTATTTCGCCTGCCAATCTGCTCATATAACACACCTGCCCTGCAACTGATTGACTTCAAATGATCCCTCAGCTTCTAACCGCCTCCCACCACCAACCACGGCTCCAGACATACCTTACAGATACCTGATGAATGGTGAAGTTCCCTCCAACTGTCAGTGACCAACCCACGTGGAAGCGACAGCTGTTCTGGTTCTTCTCGATTACTGGATAAACTCGTTCTCCTTTTTCGTTTGAGGATTCTATTTTTCTCATTATGCATTTGTTTTCAGCGTCATAAACGTATCACACGTTCATATATGCCTTATAAAATGCTATTTATTCATATTCAATATTTTATATTGTACATTCTCATATATTACATCACTCACCCAGCAGTCAAGCAGCTAGCGCATGAGCCGCCCGCCAAATTCAAACCTTGGAATAATTTGAAAAATACAGCTCCAATCATATACTGTTCTCTATTGATAAGCTTGTAATGAATATGAAAATGTTGATGTCATTTACACCTCAGAGTAGATTATCGTCTATAGGACAGATGAGGAATATGGATAACTGAGCCAAGGCATGTTCAACCCTCCCAAAGCGTCTGTATGCTGAGCTGACAATAGGCAGGAGAGGGAAGGGGGAAAGAGTTCAAGTTTCTCTTACATTTGAGTTCTTTTAAAGTGACTATCTTCACAGAAACTTTCCTTTATGGCCCTTCTTCCTTCACTTTATAATTCAATTGCAAGTCAAATATTATTCATTCAGTCTTGCATTATTTTATTGTGAATAAAGCACTTATAAAAAAAATGAGGGAATATTTGTTGGTGTTAGTATGAGGATGAGGGTGTCTGGTTTCAGCTGTGCCCTTCCTGGGACAGGGGAGAAGGACAGTGAGGGCCTTGTGTATGGATAGATAGACAAGACATGACTGGCAGCCAAAGTACAAGATCCTTCCATACAGGAAAACTTTTAAAACAAGATGATCCAAGTGCATTTTGTTTTTAATAAATCACACAACATGAACCAAGGTTACTTTTAACAACTAATAAAGTATATGCTGGTCAGGCTCGATCTTTTTATTTTGGTACAACAGACCACTATGCAGCATGCCTGTGGACCCTCCTCTGGCCTTGCCCAATACAAAACATGTTGAAAGAAGGTTAAGCACCCTTACAAAAAGTGCAGGCTATCTAAATTTCACTTCATCAGTGCAAAGGTTATGAAATGCCTACCAGAGAGGAGTTATATCATGAGACGAGACTGGCGTGATAATGATGACAAGCCGACATCTGTATATGAAACTAATCCAACTATTCAGCACTGATAATTCCTTGACTCAGTATATGAAATCTATTCAGCATCAATAATCCCTCTTAGGCTAGGATAGTGTCTTAAATATTTCCTATAAATTAGTATAACTGTACAAGTCTAAAGCACTAAGCATATATTTCTGTTCCTCACTCTTACTATAGATATATTCTGTACAGACATCAACGATCATGGTGCAACAAGCATACAAAAGGTCGCAGGAGTGATGTATTAACATGATATTTCATAGAATAGATTCCAGTCACCTCTAGAGCTTCATCTAAATGCATAGTTTAAGACGACCACTGTGGCTAATGACTGCTAGGAAGGACATTACCTTGCACATAACAACACATGCATTTTCAGTTCTTAGTAATTATATATACTTACAACTTCACTGAATTAAACACTGGAACATCTCTGATATATGAGTTTGAGCCACTTAAACAAAATACTCAAATACGTACTTCCAAACGCCTGAGTTGCTTTTCTTTTACATAGAGTACTAGTATGTTGTGATAGCCTTAGTATACATGACATTAAAGGATATTATTTTTACTAAAACAGGCTTACTTATGTTCACATACATAGAGGTGATATGAATGACATGTGTAGTATCAAGATCTGAAACAAACTGGTGGCAGACATCTTTCACTCTCTCAGACACACACACACACACACACATGGAATAAACCTGTGATCTCTGAATACTTATTTTCCATCCCTATAGTAATTTCTGTCAAGTGACTGCCACTGTGTAAACATTCATTTCAATGCACATCATAACAATCCTACATCCTCCACATCCTTTGCTGGAAAGCAATGCACTGAGGAGTCACAAACATTAGTTTGGTGTATTTGGTCAGATCAGGTGGCAAAACTTTGGTTATTGCCTGACCCAGCACAAGCTAACTATATTATGCTACTGGATCTCTTCACCAATTTCCTATCTTCCCTCAAGTGCTCTCTCACTCTTTCAATGCCAACAGGACAAATTAATTATTTAGTAGCCAGACACCATGTATCCCTAACAGATTAGAAAACAGAATATCATTATCATGTTTGCTTCTCAAGATGACTAAGTGGAACAATGATTTCATCTGGAATCTGGAGGAATTTTAAGCAAGAATTATCTTCCCATTGTCATTCTCAGTAACCCTTATTTCTCATACAAAAGTGCTGGATTTCTATAGTTAAAAGGCAAAGCAGATCAGCCAGTGAGGTGGATAACACACCCTGCACTTCATATCACACAGACTTCCATTCAACACACATTGTTCCTACTCTTCTTAACTTGGGCTAATTTTCAGGAGCAAAACATGCATTATCAAAAAATCTACATCTCTTTGGAGCAAAATATCAATTACTATGACAAGCCTCACTACTTTTTGCTGTTCAATGGACAAATTATTCCTTCAAGATGCAAGCACCTACTAAGAAGTCTACCAGCAGTCCTCAGTTGATGCATCTCTGAATTACAGTATTCTCAGGCAAAACACTAAATAATTCTCTTCCCTCCAGGAGCAGACCAATTAACATGGTATCAAGACATGCTGCTCTGGGATATCCATGGTAGAAAAGCAACATAATGAATAACATCAATAGTTTAACATAAGACAACTAATATTGTTGAAGGAGTACACTTCACTTGAATGAAAGGTTTCCAACATAGTCAGAAACTAAATACAAGCAAACACCCTGATTTTCCAGTGCCAGTCACATCACACAAACATGAATCAACTCACACAGCGCTTTCCGGAACGTGACAACAACCAAAGGTGACGGTATAAAATTCTGAGCTTGGATCAAGTCCTCACTTGTGTGTTTTTTCTCAACAGAGGGAGCAGAGTTTCAAACAATCCTTTGTCTTTAGAGTTTACTGTGAAACATTCATCCATGTACAAGGTTTAGGGTTTGATCAATAGAAAAGAGATGGAATGGACATCTTCCTTTTACTATACAGTCCAGGTAATGTGTACACAGCCCTGATATCACGGACTTCACACCCTCACTCCCCTTCCCGCCACATAACACATAAGCCATTATATAAATCTCAATAAATTCTGGCGACAGCTTGCTCCAGCCACTGAGCTGAGCAGTGAGGACAGTATGCACATTAATTGGACAGGAAATTGCCAAAAACAATAGGTAGTTTAGTATGAGATAGTACCACTGTTCAAGAATCAGTAACTATTGTTCTTTCATATTACAAATCAAGTGCTGTGAGTACCCTATCATGCTTGTGGGAAAGGTCTAGCTATAACAAAATAGTAATAGTTTGCTATATATATTTATCCTAAAAAAGGCCAATCACAAACTTTCAATGACTTTATATAATAGCATGACTAAAAAAGCTTCAATAATTCAGTAACTTTAACTTTCTGTTATTTACTTATCAGAATATAATAATAACTGCAAGAACTTACAAAAGTTATCAACTCACCCAATATATATATATTATATATAATCAAACAAAAGTATGAGCACGTAGGAAGCCGGTCGTTAGCATTGCACACTTCTTCTCCCAATAAACATCCCTAGTCCCTAAAATAAATATATATAAAAAAAATTCACTAGTAACAGCTATCTACCTGCTTCCACTGACCTCAAATTGCAAGTCGTCACCATCTAGCATTAATGAAACACAGGAGAGGAAATTTCACAACTTTCACAGAGCCTTTGAAGAGAAACTTACCAAGAAATAATAATTTGCTATCTTACACAGATCAAATAATAAAGTAAATGGTCTCATCTCACCCTCAACCTCACCTCGTCAATGTACGTCAACAGGGCAGACGGATGGACTCCTGCCCCTCGGTGTTCAGTACAGTCTGACGTGACAAAATAACACCATTTGCACCCAAGTCCTGGTGCCAAATGGTCACCAGGCAACAGTGATCCAGGAAATCAGAACTCAAAGCTGCTGTTGCTGATGTTTGCCGCCTGTGTGGGACTTCCTGAGGGTCACGGTGATGGAGTCCTGCTGGTGGGAGGCAGCAACACTGTGCCCTCTGATGGTGTCCTGGTCTCCTGGATCTGCCAAGCTTTGATGTTATCCTGGTCAAACAAGAAAAGATGCACTTATTACCTAGGAGAACAAGTTTTAAGTCACTATAGTCTTAATGTTTGTATGAAAATGCTATGGTCAATTTAACATTCATTTCCTTGAGTGCATTAAAAAATCTAGTTTTTTTTTTTTTTTCAAGTATTACTGATTCAAATTAATAGTAAAGCAAGTGTGGTAACTTCATCTCTTACTGAATCTGCATCAACCATGACCAGATGACAAAATAATAATGAAGAAAGAATAACAAGGTAAAATGTAGCTCCAACTGTTACACGCAAAACAATGCTGAATCAGTATGACTCAGCCCATCACACTCCTACCTAAGCTCAAACTTCAGTAGTCATCACACTGGCACACTGGACTTGTGCCACACATCAGTTACCAGAGTACTCATCTTGGTACACAAGGCATTTCAATCTCTATACAAATACACAGGTATCCAGTGATAGTGTTGGTTACCATGGCAACAAAAGGAAAGGTATAGGCTGTGGGAAAAGCATATCAATCCTAAACCAAGCCTCACACCACCATAGCAATGCCATTATCACTCCCTGCATGATGATACCACATCAGATATATCACTGCAGCACAGGGCCTGGGTGTGGCTGGCGAGGGGACACCTGCACCTGGGACTCACCTAAGTTTGTGTTCAGCAGCACCCTCCACCTGGCTGAGTCTCCACTGGGGTGCTTTTATGCACATTGAGGCTCGGAGAATTTCCTTGATGTCCTGAGGGAGGTCCCATGCGGTTCTTTATCTCAGCAGCCATTGTCATGAAGGCCTGTTCTACATTGGTAGCATTCTTGGCAGAGGTCTCCAGGAAGGGGATGCCCAAAGAGTCAGCGTATTCCTGTGACAAAAAGTAATTGAGTATGTTGAGAGAGAGAGAGAGAGAGAGAGAGAGAGAGAGAGAGAGAGAGAGAGAGAGAGAGAGAGAGAGAGAGAGAGAGTTAAGCCTGCTCTTTTATTATTTTATTTATTTTTCAATCAAAATTTAGTCAAACCACTAATTTTCAAACTCTGGTGAGTCCGGAGATAAACAGTGAAAGTTACACCTTTTATCATTTTTTTACTCCTCTATCTGTCTCTTTGGGCCAGGCAAGATAAGATAGTACAACCCTCCTTCCCTCTGTTGGTATCACTATGGTGCTATTGTTTGGGGTGTACTCACATCACTAATCTGAACTCATGATAACTAATAGCACCAAACTTTTAAAAGTAATAATAACTTTAACAGTACACCCAGGCAGCTCATGTCTAAAGGTTGAAGAGTATTAAGACTAACCCTGTACCAAGTTGGCAATCCCATAACAGCTGCCCAGACAAAGCACCACACCTCATACAAACACCACTCACACTCTTAAGCTTGCATTCTCAAACACATCTGTGCCCCACCCTCACTATTTCAAAAGGCTTTAATTGAGTGGACAGGAGTTTTGTAAGAAGTTTTATGGTTCTAGAAGCAGTGACAAAGTTTCTACATTTTTAACTGGAGAAACACTCTTGAAAGTCCCATAAATCACCTATAGCCTTTGAAAATAGTCATTGTGAGAGAACAAAGTGTTTCTGAATATGAATCTTAGTCTCACTGCCCATGTTGGAAAGATAGTCTAGTGGACCATTGCACTACAAAGACAAAGCAATAAAAACTATCTATCTTGTCCAGTAATTACTATTCTCTATAAGTTCCCTGCAGTTAATCCTGGATTTGTCACATTAACAACATCAACAATATTACAGGACATGCTGGGCAGCAGACAGATCAGTACTGTGTTGAAAGGAAAGACTATATTGGTATACTCAAGAGATGTAGGAGTTTTGAAGCTGCACTAAATATGCATAAAAGAGAGAGAGAGAGAGAGAGAGAGAGAGAGAGAGAGAGAGAGAGAGAGAGAGAGAGAGAGAGAGAGCGAGAGAAACACTGATCATCCCAAGCTGTACTACTTACCTTAGCAGTCTGGTAGTCTACAACTTTCTTGTGGGTGAGGTCACACTTGTTGCCCACCAGGAGTTTGTTCACATTCTCGCAGGCGTACCTGTCAATCTCCTGCAGCCACTGCTTCACGTTGTTGAAGGATTCCTGCACACACACACACAAACCCAGCATAAGTTAAAGTGCTAAGCAATTACATTTTGTAGTCTGTATTAATACAAAGTAGACCTATGCAAAACCTAAAAAAAAAAAGAGATATGAAAAAGCTGAACTTGTGGGAAGAGACTTTACAAGTCCTGGATACAAACACACACATACACGAGAACATGACCTTAAATAAATCATAATAATGATGATGATAGATGATTTACGACAACAAAGTGAGAGACTTGTATAAGCAAAAAGTTAATTAAAAGGAGAATAACAATAGGAGATGACAAAGAAGGGAAAGGCAAGTAATAATGAATTCAGAGCGGAGAGGAAAATGACAAGAGATAGAGAGGAGCGTATTGGTGGCTGTACCTGGTCGGTGGTGTCATAAACTACAATAATGCCATGGGCGCCACGGTAGTAGGAGGAGGTGATAGTACGGAAGCGTTCCTGCCCAGCAGTGTCCCAGATCTGTAGCTTGATTGTCTTACCGTCTAATTCAATTGTACGAATTTTCTGTGGGGAGAAATGTGTATTATTAACATCTTAGCTGATGACACACACACACACACATAGAAGAAATAGGTAAAAAGTCAACAGGAGAATACACTGAATGACTTAGGTGTTAAAATGAGATCAGAAAAAAACCTTAGTAACTGACAGTTAAAGATTCACTGGTTTGATCAATATGCAGTGATAACAAAGTAGGCATTATCTGAAATTGACTGACTGATTCAAGGTGCTATAATAAAATGAAGACAACAAAATTGGAATATAGATATCAGAACAATGTCAACATTCAACAGTACCACATAACAATAGTGATATACTTACAAAATCAACACCTATGGTACTGATGTACGATTCTGTATATGTGTCGTCCTGTATGGAGAGAAAAAAATATATATACTACCATAAATAATTAAAAAAAGGACAGGTTAGTGTTGTCATCAAAGTGCTATAATACTAAGCTCTATTAATACACCAGCTCGGCAATCCCACAAGGAGTTCAGACAAGCAATACACACTCATACACATGTCATTCACACTCTCAGCCTCATTAGCTCCTGTGTAGTGATATTAACATTATATTTTTTCCACTTACTAGACACAAATATCTATCATACTGTGAATATTAGGGGTGGGAATCTTCTACTATCTCACGATTCGATTCGATTCCGATTTTTGGGGCTATGATTCGATTCAAAATCGATTTTCGATTCAAAACTATTTGATTCATGATTTCTGCTTCAATCTAGAGGTGTGTAAAGGATCCTTTTGGTAAAAACCAAAATGAGTCCAAATCTTTGCCTTCAACGAGGACGGGGTCGGTTGAATTTCTCTTTCCTCCTCCATTGCGTCCCGACTCCCGCGTCTTTTCAAAATAAAAGCTGACAGCCAGCGGATAAAAAAATAAATAAATAAATAAACTCGATTTTGAATCGTAGTAAATGAGAATCATGATTCTTATGTGAATCGATTTTTTTTGCACGCCCCTAGTGGATATATTGGTAATCCCCTCTCTCTCTCTCTCTCTCTCTCTCTCTCTCTCTCTCTCTCTCTCACAAAAACATATCATGGACACAAATATACAACCTGAGTACAAAGGATGCTCAAAGAAAATTAGGAAACTTAGCTTCCTTAACAGAATACTGATCTCTGGAAGCCAGTCAGATGTACAATTGAAGTGAACAAGCAACATCCATGATTAAGTTGAGTAAAAGTATCAATGAAGATCAAACTATGCAACTATGCATACTAATATCTTGTATACAGAAAGAAAGTAAAGACAAGTGCACACAGTGATGATACTTACAGCGAATCTTAAGAGCAGACATGATTTCCCAACACCACTGTCTCCAATGAGCAGGAGTTTGAAAAGGTAGTCACTGGAAGGAGAAACACAACGTTAGCATGCCACCAGCAATAGATGTCAACAATTAAACCTCTTACTGAACCCCCTGGCCTTTTGTCTTGTCATGAATTCAACAATGTTAAAAAAATGATGCATTGTAATTTTGTTACCAACACAAAGAGAAGGTTACTCATCTTACAATTATGCTAATCCTCACAAGACCATGAAATGTAACACCAAGTAATATGATATGAGGTGAAGTCTTGTTCTTGGTCCACAGGGCCATGCACAGCTTCACTGGAAACTCCACTGGATGCTTTCTACTGCTACACTAATATTCATCTTTCAGTACAATGCATCTACCAATCCAACAACCATATTCATAATTAATTTGTCCTCTCATCATGATAAATTTCCCAAGGCCACAGAGACAACTAGATATGTTTTCAGGATAGTTTTTTCCTTACAATAAAACAGAAATCTTGCCAATCCATCCCTTAACCATAGAGTAGCCTTAAAAATAAGGTGAGAAAGCAAAGCATTTCACAGTATGGGCCCAAATATGCCTAAATATGGCTTGAAAAAACTACCATTTCTTCTTCTTTATTGTTTAACATCTTCAGTACTGTACTATTTTAATCCCCACATGAGTTTCTCAAGCTGTAGAAAATTGACAACTAGGTAGAATAAATATAAATTCACGTCCCAGTACTGAAGTGGTAAACACCCTTTTCCCCATCACAATAGGGTTATGATGATTCTCCTCCACTTTCTTCTATCTTGTGCAAGCTACTCATTCAGTCCCAGCAGGTCTGTGTCTATGCATTCATATACACATCATTAATGCTTGTAGCTATCAAACACACAAGACTCAAACACTTTCACTTCATAGTTTTGATGTGTGTTCGATTCATGTTTGTGATTCCTTTCTCTCCTTCTTGTCATGTCTAAACTCAGTGGTCCTTTTTTATTCAATCTTTTTTGTTACCCTTGGCCAGTTTTGCCCTCTAAGCATAAAATAAAACTGCATCTAATCTAGCGCTGTTCTCTGATCACTAGTATTTCAACATGTCATTTTTCTCTGGCTCTTTTGCCCATTTTATATTTCTGACGGTTAGAAACATTTTGTTCTTGTTTGTCATCCCTTTCTCTACTTCTTGCCATGACTGTTACATCTATACATCTAATCTCATGCTGCTTCCTGATCACTTGCAGTTCAACATCTTCAAACAAAAAAAATTACACTTCAGTTTTGCTTGTCATTCCTTTCTCTGCTTCTTGTCACGATTAAAACACCTGTGACTCTAATCTTGTATTCTCCAATCATCTGCAGTAAAATATCTCCTTGGAGAGACAGGCAAACCTTATAAAATTACTCTCATTCTCTGGCCTATGAATATGAATTAAGATCACTGTGTCTGGAGGAAATAAAACTACTATTAGCCTAGGCAATTCATGGAAATAAAAAGACGAAACCACATCCAACATGAACAAAATGAGAATTTCAGGCACCACTTCCAAAGTATTTTTGTGGTTGAGAATGATTACAATAGGTACTTAGAAAGTTAAGTGGTCAAAACTGACTCACAGTTTATGCCAACTAAAAAGGCACATTTCACTTATATGAAGGCAATTCGCAAATATATCTTGCATCAAATCACCTCCTTCTTACTGAATAGATGTATTTAGGCCTGTGTGTATCATGAGTACAGCCCTAGGCCTAATTATGATTACCATGCACAGGCCAAATACCTTACACGGACCACTGAGGACAAAAAAATGTTGCTTACAATCAAGTATAACCCTGGATGAACCACCCCCACCTTAGCAATATCACAGAATAACAGGATAACAGAATTACCTACCCACTTCAAGTTATTACCCATCATTACTAATTTTGCCTTGTCAACACACACTGCATGACACCTAATGCCTGGCCACCTACCATACTAACATGCATCTGTAACTAAAGCATAAAGTAACTATTATATAACTATGCAAAATTAACATGATTATTTACTTGTAGTATTTGATAGTACGGAAATTGGTTGGGTTTTCTTTTGTTTTGTTCTGGTTAAGATTAACTCAGTATTATAATTTCACAGCTGATCTATCCATTAAGTAAATCATTATACAAGAAAATAATTAAAGAATGCACCATATTTAACCCAGAATCAAATAGCTATTGTCCTGAATTCCCACAGCATTATCTTCTCCCTAAATATACAGCATGACCCCTTGCTTCCCTCCCCCACCCTCCCTACCATAATTATACGAGTGGCAGGGAAGCATCATAGTTACATACAGCCACGTATATTACACTCAAACACCATTACGACCTACACCAGTCCACCTCAGATTAGGGAGAGTCATGCAGGCAGCCCTCATATAAATACTGCTGACACACACGGGTAATCCTTCCTCTTCCATCAGGGGCAGGGGTGTCTAAGCACGCGTCCCTGTTTACATAACCTAATTTACCTATGAAATGAAGCAAACTTATGACGAAAACACGAAACACGGAGGCGTTGTGTTGGGAAATATGGTAATTGTGAAAACACTGCGTAGCTCTCACGAAAAAAATGAAAATAAATAATTCATGGTATTTTAACACCTTATGACAACAAATCACATGTTTCTAAGACTATTTGGTGGCCACACCATCACGTGATTTAGAAGTACACGTGTAATTCCTTAGGGGAACGTGAAATAGAAAAAAAGTGACACCCCCCCACATCTCAGCTGACAATGACAGCACCTGATCTTTCCCTTATTTCCCAGTTTTTCAATACACCTTCATCTTAACCATACATCTTAATAGCACAGACGACCGTCAACCCCCAGCAGGTACACTAGTTACCCAGAATACCTAACCAGGAAAGAAAAGGGAGGGACATATGATTCCCCCTTATTTTTTGCCACTACATGTTTACTTTGCGGAGAAATAAAGACTCCGTGTACTCGAATAGCATCAAAACACAAGCTTCTTATGGACATAACGCCACACACGGGCCAGGGAGAACACGAGGCGATATATATAAAAATTTCTACCCCCACCAGGCAAACGTCAGATCACCTGATTGGAACAGAATCGACCTTGTAGTGAGTAACCTCCTCCCACACTCACCCTACCTCTCCTAGACACTTTATACTCACTACTCAGGGTTCATCGTGGACATCTTCTGTGTGAGGGCGTCCTAGGGGGCAATCTGGCACAGTTAAGGGACCTGCAGCGGCTTGGACACTGAGGTAAGACAGAGGCAGACGGACCCTCCCCTCGCGTCACAAGATGGCCGAGCTGTGGCGTTTGCTCGGGCCTGACGTCATGCCACATGGACACACTATGAAAAGCTACACAGATCAAAAGCTATAATAATGTTTTTCGGTCACATCTGGATGTCTTTGTTGGCTGTAAGTGTTCTGGTAATTTCTCTAAGCTTGTTTCCGATCAGTTTTGGTGGGTAGGGTGAGGTGAAAAGGGCCTGGTGGTTGTATTCATGGGTGTATTTTAAAGGCTACGTAGGTGCAGTGCTTTATTTACGGGTTTTTAAGTGTCTTTTACCTCATGGGGGTGTGTGGGTGTACTGACATTTTCCTTGGGTTTATTTCGTATAGATGTGGCTGAGTGAGATTCAGTAGAAATTATTGATTGGTTAAATTTGAGCGTGATATTGTAAAGGCTACGTAATCCAAATGTTTTATTCATGGGGTTTTAGCGGGGTTAATAAGTTACAGTCGTGTAGAGGTTCTTCCATAAATTGTATCGGTCTATTTTTGATGTGTGGGAATCATAATAAATTACTAAATGGTCATTAGGTGTATGGTAAAAGCTAGGCAGATCAAATCCTTTATTGACGGGTTTGGGGGAGACATAGTTGGCTTCGTATAATTGATCATTAAACGTCGTTGGTACATTTGCAATGGTTAGAAGTGGTCAGAGTTAAATAATAATTATTATATGCCAAAACTGAGGGTGAATTATGAAAAGTACATATATCACATTGTTTATCAAAGAATTGGGTGTATTCAGCAGTCATATCTCTATACAAATGCCTCAGTAAAGTAAAGTGATATATTCCTAATGTTTGTGTGTTACTAAAATGTCATAAAAGGCCAAATATTAGATTAATTTACTTCAAAGCTACCCTACTGATTCAATGTTTTGTAAGGGAAGTTCCTGAATATCATAAAGACCATACTTATCTGTGAGTGCCCATGTTAATTCGTTGAGTGCATCTTTAATAGTTGCGTATCGTATGAATTCAACATACTCGAACTATGAAAAGCTACTCAGATCAAACACCTAATCAGAGGAAGATTTCTGGATCACACACACACACACACACACACACACACACACACACACACACACACACACACACATATATATATATATATATATATATATATATATATATATATATATCTATATATATATATATATATATATATACACACACACACACACACACACAAGTTTCTCTGATGAATGTTTAATAATCATGCATGGTTCAAGCTTAAAAAATTATCTTTTTATGCATATTACAGCTGAGGATGTATTTTTTAGAACCATGGAGAGAGAGAGAGAGAGAGAGAGAGAGAGAGAGAGAGAGAGAGAGAGAGGGGGGTGGGGAGGGAGAGGGAGAGGGGGAGGGGGAGGGAGATATCGAAGGGTCGCCCGGAGAGCCCCCTTGAGACTGCTCACGCCCTGCACCGAGATATGGGCTGCTATTGTTTGGCAGATGACGTGACGCCGTTTAGCATTGTGTCCGGGACCCGCGTGCCTGTTTGTGGACCACTTGGGCTCGCTTGCCTGGACTTACGGCCCCACCACGGCCCTACAATGCCCTGCCAACCCTACCAACGCCCTGCCAACCCTACCAAACCCCCCACCAGACTCTACCAAGCCCACTTACCACTCCAGTCTCCTTCCGCCTCCTATCTCCTGCTGTCTGCCTGCTTTTCCCGGCCGCTTCCTAGTCTCCCAGCATCCTTGCCTCCTATTCACGTCCTACTTATCCCACCCAGAGAGGAAAGATAAAAAGGATGCATGGAGGAATGGATGAATGAGGAAGGAGGAGGAGGAGGAGG
>CM035211.1:2889803-2915711 GCA_020233015.1 Callinectes sapidus | reverse complement strand
ACTACTACTACTACCACTACTACTACTGCTACTACTACTACTACTACTACTACTACTACTACTACTACTACTACTACTACTACTACTACTACTACTACTACTACTACTACTACTACTACTACTACTGTTGTTGTTGTTGTTGCTGCTGCTGCCACTATCATCAATGCAATAACAAAGATAATCATATATTCATTTGCGTGAAGTGGCTGATTAGAGGATGAAGAAAAATAAAAAAGAAAGACGGAGAGGAGGAAAAAGGAGGAATGAACGAAAGGAGAAAGAAAACACAAGAAGGAAAAGGAAGGAAAGAATTAAGGGAATGAAAAATAATTGGGGAAAAGAGAATAATGTGTAATAGCAAAGAAAGGAAGATAAAAAAAAAACGAGAGAGAGAGAGAGAGAGAGAGAGAGAGAGAGAGAGAGAGAGAGAGAGAGAGAGAGAGAGAGAGAGAGAGAGAGAGAGCAAGGAACGTAATCGGAAGAGAAAGAAAGAAAAAAAAAGACGAAGCACATTATATTCTCCACATACACCAGTAATATAATATCCAGGTTAATCAGTAGCGATCGATGGACAGAACTAAAGCTTATTAATATTTACAATCTCCGTTCAGATTGGAATGAGCTAGGCGGGGGAATGGCAGAATCCCTTTTATACTCTACTTGAGTTCATGGTCATTTTTTTTTTCAGGGCTATAGATTCCGTGTAAATAAATAAATGAATAGATAAAGTGTATTATAGTGTATTTGTTGTCTTTGCTGTTGTTGTTATTCCATATTCTTTCATCTCTCCTTTTCCTTCCAACTGTACATAGCGCTCATTATCACCACAACCTCATGGGCGCCGTGTCAACGAATTCCAGCCCTATGTTTACCTTACTCAGCTGACTAACACACACACACACACACACATTCACAAGTAGGCGTCCTTCTCTTCTCATTCGCCCCTCACCCCGTCAAGGCTATAAGAAGCTGCTGGTCTGTCCTTCATCTCCCATCCATTCTACTGCGTCTCATAAACAGATCAGTAACATATCTATGCTTCCATGAGACTCATAGAAACGTCTCGGGTATGTTTCTAGAAAGGTCACGAGATATCTTCGTAAACGTGCTATCGGAAGGAAGTGTCTCTCTTGCTCATGCTAAGGAATTTTGTGGTTGCGTCGTATAGTGTGTGTGTGAGTGTGTGTGTCTGTCAGGGTGGTTAGTAGGGGTGAAGGCGCTTTGTATGGTAAACGTCATTGTATTAAACTTATTCCTTAAATCGGCATTTTTAGTGACATTCGAGTGTTATAAGGAATTGCTTGGAGAGAGAGAGAGAGAGAGAGAGAGAGAGAGAGAGAGAGAGAGAGAGAGAGAGAGAATCTAAAAAGTTTCAAGGGCTTATGGAGGGAAAAATATCTCCAATGAAAGGGTTTGTCTGTGTGTGTGTGTGTGTGTGTGCCACAGTGGTGTATTCGTATATGTTCCGTTTCCATCTGACTTTGTTCGTTTGTTTGTCTGTGTGTCTGAGTCTTTTTACTTGTTTCTTGTCTGAATGCCTATCTTTCAATCTCCATTACTTTGTACTTGTCTATTCTCTCTCCCCCCCCCTCTCTTTCGCTCTCTAACACGTACACAGCTTGCCCAAAACAAAGACCTCTTGGTGCGATAATCTTCAGCAGGGGACGGGAACAAAGAGAGTGAAGTAATAATATAAGTCATAATAACTACGTTCAGTTCATCTCAAGTATTCATATAACACACGACGCCATTTAAACAAAACACAAAGAAGGAAAAAAATACTAAGGAGAATGTAAATAGATAGATTACATAAATAAACAAAAGCAACACGCAGCAATGAGAGGAACGATGAATATACACATTCTATACAATCAAACCACTTTAGAACATTATAATTAGTCTTTTTATGTAAGAGGGGGAAGCTGGCCAAAGAAAACAAAAACAACAACAAAAAAAGAAAAGAAAAGGCCCACTAATTTGCCAGTCCCCTTAAAGGTCCAAACGCATACCCACGCAAAAACAAGACACTGCCTACAGTACGGTTCGACAACGCGCAGAAACGATACTATTAATAGATGTCCCTGACGCAGAATAGCACGTAATGTTGTGTGTCGGCTGCAGTGTGCCCGGCTGCCTGGCTACTGGGTACATACTATCATAAGTGCTTCCTAGGGCGACCCGAATATAAGTGAACTAAATGAATAAAGATGAGTAAAGTGGATGAATAACGGGGTAGATTGTCTTTAGGGTGCCAGCCGAGTTCCTCAAGGTTGCACCGTGGCACAGATATAGGTGTCTTGATAGGGCACGGAGCAGAGGCAGGGAGGGAGAGGAGGGACGTGTGTTACTCTCGGTGTTCATGTTCGTCTCTCTCTAGTCTAACGTATCTTTGTGTCTGTTTATTTGTTTGTTCTAGTCTTTTTGTGTGTGTGTGTGTGTGTTACCGTCCCTTCACGTGTTAATCTGTTTGTTCTGTCTGTTTATTTTCATGTTTATCGTTGTTACTCTCTTTGTTTTGATAGGGTACAGAGAAGTGAGAAGGGAGGAGAGGGAGGTGAGACTGTTCTGGTTGTCTCTATGGCGTATTTCCACTTATTCTGTCGTGTTTGTCTGTCTGACCTGCATCTGTTTACTACGTCTTGCCTGTGTGTATACCTGCTTGTTATCCTCTCCTATGTTGCGTTCACCTTCCTGTCTTTGTCTAGGAATCTTTTCATTTGTATCTATCTGTTTGCCATGTTTCTGTCCGTTCGTCTATATATGGTGTTTCGCTTGTTAGTGTGTCAGTGTCTGCATATCATGTTATCTGGCTGGGTGTCTGTGTCTGCGTCTCATGTCGTCTGGCGGTGTGTGTTGAAGAGTGGCAAAAGTATGAGACAAGACGAGAAAATGGTTAGGAATACGCTCCCATGAACACAAAGCAGTTCAGACCAGTGACTCACTCGCCGTGCCTTCTCCCCTATCTCACCAACCGCGCCGCCACCTCCGTTACCGAGAGAGAGAGAGAGAGAGAGAGAGAGAGAGAGAGAGAGAGAGAGAGAGAGAGAGCTTCCATCTGGCGCACTAAAAACTAAAGGGGAGGTATCTTGTGTAAGGGATTTTGTCTTCAAGCGGAGGTTTTAATTTTTTTCTTGTTCGAGGATCTACGTACGATAGCTGACTATTTTTTTTCGAGAGAGTTCAGTCATGTATTCAATCTCTATTTCAAATGGAAAGTTTGGGAGTCTCAATTCTTTTACGACGAAAGAAAATGAAAACACTTCAGCGTCATACACCCACCTCTGCTACGTTCAACAGGCTCTATTGAAAGTTACAAGTGTTTTCAAGTTTTTTTTTCCTTAATCACTTCAGTATTGGGACACATTTCTACCACGAGTTCAGGGCACGATTAGACGATTTTATTGACGTTAGGGAGGGTTTATGGAGGTCAGGAGATTAATGGTTAGAAATCTGAACTATTTTAATTCCCACATGAATTTCTGAAGCTGTAGAAAATCGCCAAATAATAAGAATTAAAAAATAATATATATATATAAACACCTCCCAGTAGCAAAGGGGTTAATGATTTCAGGGATGGGTTACCAAGGCATTAACATAAAAATCTGGCTTATCATCTCTGGTCAATAAAAACTGTTGAAATGAGAGAGAGAGAGAGAGAGAGAGAGAGAGAGAGAGAGAGAGAGAGAGAGAGAGAGAGAGAGAGAGAGAGAGAGAGAGCCTCGTCAGTTACTTTGATCGAGTAATAGAGAGAATAATCTGTTACTAAGTTCATATTACGCCTGTCTGTCTCTATCTATCTGTCTGCTTCACTGATACTTTAATAAGGTTAGATTTGGGATGAAAATAGGGCTAATCGACTCTAAATGGTCAGTAACTAACACTGACAGCCTTGAATGGGAGAAAGGATAGCCTACACTTGCTCTCTCTCCTCACACGTCACTTATAGCCTACACTTTTGTCATTGCTCCCTCTATTCACACTTAGGGGCAAAATTAAATCCATTCAACTCTAAAAGCTCAATAACTAGCACTGAAAACTGTGAATGGAAGGAAAAGAAAGAATCATACTAACCTCTTACCACACACAAAGACACATTGGTACTATTACGACCACCAATGCACTCAATCAACACAACGAGGCTACGCAACTCACGCTAGCAACTTTAAAGAATGAGATCGGCTTTTACACTACTACTACTAGACTATTGTATACCAAGGGTGCACTGAATCAACATAGCTGTGCCACTCAATTGGGCAATAACTCACACTAGCAACCTTAAATGGAAGAATGGGACCAGCTTCTCACACCTGAACAAAGACACGTTACTTGTGCTACATCGGGTACACGCCTTCCTGGGTGTGGGAAAGGATTGCTACTTTGAACTCTCCCTCTGAACCATATTTTGAATCATTCCTACGCTACATCTCTACATTCCAAAGGCTCCTCGAAGCTACAAGGGTGTTCTTAAGGGTGTTTTCAATGGTTTTGATGATGTATTAACACGATTCTTGCTTTGTTTATTGGAGAAAACGCTCCAGAGAACCCGGTTAATAATATGTGGGCCTTGAAAATAGTTTTAGTGTTGTGGAAGAGCAAAGCGTTTCAAATCACGGCCATTTCCTGTCTTCTTATGTAGTGTGTATGAATATGAGTAACCTGTTTTCTTCATGTATGAATAACGGGCATAGTGCTCTCTCTCTCTCTCTCTCTCTCTCTCTCTCTCTCTCTCTCTCTCTCTCTCTCTCTCTCTCTCTCTCATAAGGGTGGTGGTGGAGCATATACAGTGAGCATATTAGTGGTGAAAGCAACCCTAACCCTCACATTAACCTAATCAACCTAACTAAACGTAAGGGTAATAAATGATGGAGGGAGGCAGTGATGGTGGTGGTGGTGGTGAGAAAGCATTGTCACAACACCGCACCAATGAGCATACGTAGCGAAAACATTACTAAGCCTCAGATGAAAAAGGAGAGAAAAAAACTTAACCCTACACAAACACTATACGGGTAAACAAATAATGATAGTGGTGATGGTGGTGGAGGTAGTAGGGAGGTTGGGGACAAGGGAGCTGTGTAGGGAAGGTTCTATAGAGGTGTGGTAGGGGTGTAGGTGCTCGTATACCAGCTCTTTATGACACAGGATCCGCCCGTCACCGCCACCACCACCACTCCAGCACGTGACGAGGGGAGAGAGACTGGGAAGGCTTGCTGTGGCTGGCTGGCTGTGCTTGTGAGGATGGGCAGCTGGTGAGGTGTTTAAATGCCGTGGTGGTCAGTGACTTGATTTGACTTGAAGCTTGGTGGATATTGTGGTATTCTGAGTGTTTTTATGGTTGTTGTTGTTGTTTGTGTTGTTGGTGGTGTTGGTAGTGGTGGTGGTGGTGGTGGTGGTGGTGGTGGTGATGATGGTGATGGTGATGGTGGTGGTGATGCTGCTGCTGCTGCTGCTGCTGCTGTTACTACTACTACTACTACTACTACTACTACTACTACTACTACTACTACTACTACTACTACTACTACTACTATAGCATAACATAACAAGAACAAACAAACAAGCAGGTATACGTGAATTAATGAAGTAGTGTGTATTGGATAAAAGTTTGTCATATTTTCCCGGTTTAAATCACACATGAAAACAAAAAGAAATGAATAAAAATGACTATACAATGACGTTTTGGTCACGTGATCAAGGACATTCTCACCAGCTAGTAAACAAGAGCAACAACATCAGGAACAACAAAAACAACAATAATGACGACGGCAACAAAAACAATGAAAAAAGCAAAACGGAAGGAGAGAGAGAGAGAGAGAGAGAGAGAGAGAGAGAGAGAGAGAGAGAGAGAGAGAGAGAGAGAGAGAGAGAGAGAGAGAGAGAGAGGATGGGGATGAGCAGGCAGGTGTTAAAGTATTCCAAGCAGTAAAATAAACAAACATATCAAAGTACGGATGCAGCAAGAAGAGTTTCAAGCCTGGTGAAGTGTAGAGAGTGATTGAGTGTGAGGAGAACAAGAGTGATGTTCTATAGTGTGGCAATGACATGGCGTGTCTTAGCCCCTCCAATACTGGGACGTGTTTTTATTCATTCTACTTATCTGTCGATTTTATACAGCTTCAGAAACTCATTTTGGGGATTAATAGTACAGACTCTGGCCATTAATCTTCTGACCTCTAAAGAGCCTTCGTTATGTCAATAAATTCGTCTAATCACACCCAAAACTCGTAGTAAAAATGTAACCCAGTACTGAAAGGGTTAATAGGAGGAATAAAGGATGTGCATTTTATCTCCCAAGTTCGAGTGTAAGCTGATCAATTGGTACAGCTTATAGGTGATAAGAGTAGCATCTCTGAAACTAAAGTGTGTACGTTGATCACTCTATCTCCGCTTGTAGAAGGAATGCAAGAGTGTACATGTGTCTCAAACTAGGAGGTAAGCTGGTAATATGACGTTGCTTAGAGTTAATACAGATAGGAATGTATATCATCTTCTTTAGCTCGCAAATTCATCATAAGCAATAGAGATAAGAGTATACAGTGTCCTCCTAACTTAAGCTGATCATACGGCGGCAATTGTAGAAGGGATGAAGATAAGAGCGTGGTAGTCAGTGTCTTTCTAAACCCGTGTGTGGTGGTGAGTTACGACTCTTGTCCGTTTGCTTCGTGTCTCTTCTACAGCTACAGACACAGACATGACTCTTCTCCATGTATAGGTTAGACAAGTGAGTGGTTTGTGTTACGGAAATGCAATGGTGAAACAAATATTTGTCTCTTACGTTATCACTGTATAAAATTAAGATAAAAAATAAAGGTCTGCTGTTTCATCCTGTTTCCTCACCGACATTACATAAACGTTCGTGTCTCGTCCTCGGTTATCTCTGGGATTAACGCTTCTTCTATCGCCGATGTAATACACACTGGTCTCCGTATTGGAATGTAGTTGATGGCTACGGTATACGCGCACACTTGGAGTAATATTCTAAAATGATGATAGTAGAAGAATAAATGAAAGGTGTCTCGTTTCTCCCTCTTTAATGAGCTAGTTTAGTAATACCATGCAATCCGTTCCAAGTCGTTGGAGAGCGTTGAAATACTTGATAAATCTATTAATGAGGCTAACAGGTGAAGGTACGTATTCGTCATTTTTTATATGATTATCTATTCTTAATTGGTGTGTTTCATAAATGGATCGCCATGTGGAGGGAGGACTGGCGTGTTCTTACGGCTTCCCTTATTTCCTTATGTTCTTGAAATGAGTAAGTTCCAGTCATCCTTATTTGTTTGCCAGGTAAGCAACGAACTACTTCAATCGCAATCAGGCTCCGCATGGATTAACCCCTTCAGTACTGGGACGCATTTTCGTAGTTATTCTGCTTATTATTTTTCGATTTTATACAGCTTCAGAAATTCATAGAGCTTTTCTAATGTCAATAAAATCGCCTAATCACACCCTAAACTCAAGGTAAAAAATGTGTTCTAGCACTGAATGGGTTAATCCTCTTAGCAGCTTGTCTGGTGTGGCTGATAAGTGGAATTCAACCCAACCTCTCTCAGGATAGCCAGTTCATTCACCCAGTCTCTCTTGGGTCAGCCGGTTCATGTACCTGGCTTTATCCTTCCCGGTGTGAAGTCACTCTTAATTATTACTGCGTGGTAGCCTGGGGCGGGGCGGGGCGGGGTGGGGCGGGACAGGGCTGGGGCGGGGCTGGGGCGGGGCAGGGCGGGCAGGGCGGTGACGTGGAACAGGTAAGTGGTATGCATGGCAGGTGAGATTCACACCCACAATACACAAGGGCGCAACTGGGAGGAGTATGAGTGTCCGGGGAGTTTGAACCACACTCTAGGCTGCGTTCATGAGGTACACGTCTCTCTCTCTCTCTCTCTCTCTCTCTCTCTCTCTCTCTCTCTCTCTCTCTCTCTCTCTCTCTCTCTCTCTCTCTCTCTCTCTTAAAGCCTATTTGACTTGTTTAATATTTTTCTCTTTTCTTCATTTTCACAATACCAGGAAGATATTCATTAAGAGAAAGAAAATGATAAGGATGACGATGATGATGATGAGGAGGAGGAGGAAGAGGAGGAAGTAGAAGAGGAGGTCTGTCTGTCTATCTGTCTGTCTGTTTGTGTGTCTCTGTCTCTTACAATCAATGATCTCTGCAACTATTTTTTTTCCTTCACCACAAAAAAGGAAAGATAAGAAAAATAAAAGAAAGAAATAACACGTAGAAACAATGAAAGACGGAATCTCTCTCTCTCTCTCTCTCTCTCTCTCTCTCTCTCTCTCTCTCTCTCTCTCTCCTCCAGCACAAGTGTTCTGCCGCGGGGATGGTGGTGGCGTTGGCAATTAAATAACACTGACGCCACACCCATCACAGTCAGCGGGGATTGGCAGGAAGGGGAACCACGCTCACGAACCTACGAACTTCCACGAACTCACTGCAGGAGGAGCGAGAGGAGGTGGAGGGAAAGAGAGAGAGAAAGGGGGAAAAGGATGATAAGGCTAGCTACTGTTTCCATACTGATTAACTTCTTCACTGCAGAACACAACACTAAACACAACGTACATAATATATCTTTTTTTAGAAGAACTACAAGGAAAAAGATGAAAATAGTAAATTTTTCGGTATTAAGCGGGGTTTTTTTTCTCTCAGATGTGGCTGGTGAAGAAAGTGTACACACATGAGAGTAGCTTGTGATTGGAGAAACGTTTCAAACAGCAGTGAAAGGAGGAACAAGAACTTGAGAGAGAGAGAGAGAGAGAGAGAGAGAGAGAGAGAGAGAGAGAGAGAGAGAGAGAGAGAGAGAGAGAGAGAGAGAGAGAGATCCATGAAAACCACCTTAGTATCCGTGTGGCCTGAATAAAAAGACTGAAAGGGAAGAAATACTAAATAAAATAGATAAAGAAAAAAAACTAAATAAACTAACAAAAAAAATTAATGAAAATCAGTTTCATTATCCTTGTGGTATGAAGAGAGAGAGAGAGAGAGAGAGAGAGAGAGAGAGAGAGAGAGAGAGAGAGAGAGAGAGAGAGAGAGAGAGAGAGAGAGAGAGAGTTTGAAAGTAATGGACACGAGGAAACGAGAACATGAGGTCAGGAGATGCATGCTTGTGATCTGCCCTGTCAAAAGTCTGAGAATTCTGATAAGATTGTCAAGGAATGGGAGATATTCTACCGTCAAACTGAACTGAGCTTTATCTGCGAACTTTATCCTGTACTCACTCCTCTCTCTCTCTCTCTCTCTCTCTCTCTCTCTCTCTCTGTAGAATATCAATCTTTTTCGAGCCATAACATGTAAAATTATCATGTAACTCTTGCGCGCGCGCGCGCACACACACACACACACACACACACACACACACACACGTTGTAATGTATTCCACTGATTTAGCTCTCTCCTCCTCCCTGTGTGTGTGTGTGTGTGTGTTTATCAGTTGGTCGTGATAGAGACGCCACCCCCTCCTGTGTTACGCTCTCTGGGACACCATCAGGGCCGTGCTCCACACACACGCACACACACAGCCAAGGACACCACCACTACCACCACTATCACAATCAGACCATATTCTCCACCTCTACACCACTATATTCTAAAGGTTCTGTATAGTTGGCGACACGGGTTTTAAGGGTGTTCTGATGCTCTAGTGACAGACTAACACTATTTCTAAATTATGAAGAGGAGGAACACTCGTGGGGACCCGGTTAATCATGTCTGTGAGCTTTGATAGGACTCATGGTGGGAGAGCAAAACAAGAATACGGAAGAAATATAATAATCTATGCTGTAATATTGAAGTGACACGGGTTCTATAAGGATATTTTTTAAGGTCCTAGTGACAGACTGACAAGATTTCTATTTACTGAACAAGAGTAACATTCGCAAGAATCTGGTTATTCATAATGGGAGAGAACAAAAATACGGAATGAAAAACATCATAATCTATACTGCAATTCAAGTGACACGGGTTTTTAAGGATGTTTTATAAGCTTCTAGTGAAAGATTGACAAGATTTCTATTGAGTGAACAGGAGAAACATTCATGAGATCCCGGTAGTCATGTCTGTAGGGTTTGAAAGTGGTCTTGGTGGGAGAGCAGAGTAATTCAGAACACGAGCTGCTGGACATCATAACCTACACTTTTCAGATGTAGTGGGGAAAGTGAACTCGTGTTAGTGATAAAGTGTGATCTCTCTCTCTCTCTCTCTCTCTCTCTCTCTCTCTCTCTCTCTCTCTCTCTCTCTCTCTCTCTATCAATTTGAACGGATTATTTTTTCTTTTTCTTTTTTTTCCTCTTTATTATAACATTGTGGGATTAAGAGCATTTTGTTATTAAAAGTTATATGCATGCATTAATTTTGGCTATCATCTGTGCTCTATCTATCTGTTCCTTTATCTATCTATCTGTTGTCGGTATCTTATGTATCAATTTATCTATCTGTTGTTAATATCTATTTATATAATCATTTATCTATTGATTATCGACGGTTATATTCTATTTATCTGTAGTTTTATCAATGTTTAGTTCATTAATCCATCTTTTACATTGGTTTGCCTATCTACGAATATATTCTATCTATATCTATCGTCAGGGAAACACCAATAGCCACATGAAATCAATAATTATCTATTTTTTTATCTATATGTTATCTGTTATCTTTCTTTTTATTATGCATTATTCCATATATCAATTAATCTATAACAGTTTTACCAGCCACAACGGAGCACCATTAGCCGCAACAAAATTAGTAACACGTGCCTCTTTTATTCATGTTTATCAAGTCTTTTTTATATTAAGTATCTCTATTTACCTGTGTCTATTATAGTTTATCATTCATAGCGAAACTCCGATATAACCACAACTATCTGATTAACCCCTTCACTACTGGGACACATTTTTACCACAAGTTTTGGATATAATTGTGAAGATCAGAAGATTAATGGCCAGTCTGTGCTATTTTAATCCCCATGAGTTTCCGAGACTGTATGAAAACGACAAATAATAAGAGGAATAAATATGAAATTGTGTCCCAGTGCTGAAGGGGTTAATGAGTCTATTTGTCTCAGTCCATCTATCCATCTAAAAGAATCCCTGTTTCACGAATTATTTCCACGCACCCTTGCCTTCTTCCCTTTGTATTTTATTAATGTGTCTGTCTGCTTTCTTCCCTTGTATTTTATTAATGTGCCTGCCTATCCATCTATCCATTAAGTATCTGTGTTTCAAGAATTGTTTCCACGCACGCTTGCCTTCTTTCCTATGTATCGATTTACTTCAGAGTTCGATGGCCGCGTGAGGGAGGAAAAAAAGAAAAAGATGTTTATTACAACGTTGGAAACCCTTCACTAACTAACCACACACATCAATACCAACATCAGCAGCCGCCCTCTCGTTCTCGCACCTCTCAACACTTTAGAATTCGCATGTTATAATAAATTAACTCCATTTATCTGCAGTGTATTTTCAGTCTAAGAAAGGTATTTAAGAACACAAGACAACATGCACACGTCATAGAATTAAGCTTCCTGTTTTCCATTGATTTATTACGGTACGCGAGTGTACGGTTGGCAACATTCGAGCGTAATAATGGAGAATATTCTGAGACATTTCTGCACCGCATCTCCGCTACATTCCAGAGGCTTTAGTAGAAGTTCCGCTATTTTGGATTTTTTTTTGGGGTTCAAATGATAGATCACCAGGATTTCTACATTATCAACATGGGAAACACTTTTGAGATCTGTTAATCGTATCTGTGGCCTTTGAAAACCGTAATGATGAGAACAAAGGGTGTTTCTGTGGTTCTCATGACAGAATAATTGGATTTCTACAATTAACATGAGGAATACTTGAAAACCCACCTCTATGGTAAAGCGTTTCAGAATTAATAATACTTCTTTATGTTAGAAAGAAAAAAAAAAAAAAACTTGCCAAGGACAACAAAAATAATTAAACAAAAAGACCCACTGAAATGCCAGTCCCCGAACAAAGTCAACAGAGTTAGCTAAAAGAAGGGGATACAAGTCTGACACTTCCCTCCTACAATTTATGAACTCACAAGTCGTAGGTCCGTATTCCGAAACGCTCCTCACTCTCTCTCTCTCTTACTATTTTCAAAAGCCACAGAAAGTACAATACGAGTTTCTGAAGGTTTTTTTTCTTTCTATTAATCATGTAGAAACCTTGTTCATTTCTCATTAGAATCATAAAACTACCCTTGAAACCTTGTGTCATTTTTTAACAGGAGCCTTTTGAAATAGTGGAGGTGCAGCGCTGAAGTGTTTCTGAATATGAACGATAGGTAGATGGAAATACAGAAGTGGTAGCATTGGCCCGAGTCACCCAGAGAGAACAGACACGTGCTTCTCCTGTGCGTTCGATAATGTTTAGCTTATTAGTGCGAGTAAGGTGGTGGTGGTGGTGGTGCCTGCCTCCGTGGCGCTCCCTGTGGCTGAGTTGAAACAATACTGCCACTTTTCTATGATTTTTTAACCTTCAAAGGCAACATTTTTTTCAGACTTTTGAGCTTTTGGACATTCATTGGGATTGTTTATACTACAAAGATGATTACAAAGAAATAAACTGTAATAGATTGATATGAATACATATGTGGTATATACATCAAAATCAACAAATAAAAAAAATAAAAGAATCAAAACTGATGAATGAAGATAAACAAATAAGATAAATGAATATATAAACAAATATAAATAACGAAATTAAACATGTTCAAAGGCCACACAGATGGTTAATTGGGATCTTATGGCTCCGTTTACCACTGAAGATCCAAAACATTCACTTAACCATCACTGCAAAATATGAACACATCTTTGAAAGTCACCCCAACAAAAAAATTCCAGTATAGCCTGTTAGAAGTCAAAATAAGATACGTGAATTAAGAACACTTGTAGTACAGCCTCTGAAAGACAAAGGGTCCCTGATACATTCCCAAGGCGAGATTACTAGAGGCTTGTTTAGTCTGGGAGATAACAAGTCACATTACTGAGCCTTTACACCTGCAATAAAATCTGAGTCAATTTTTTTCCTTTTATGGAGGAGGAGGAGGACGGGGAAGAGGAATGCCAGTGTGTTGTACTGAGTAGAAACTTTTACTGTCTCCTGGTCAAACAATTGTCTTAATTCTTTCACATTTCTCATGCACTCAACTTTCACTGTGTTAAGTACTTCCCCTCAACCTGGTTCTGCTTTTGTAAGGTTTCTATTTCTACCAAGAACAAATTGAGCTAAGTATGTGACTGAAATGCGTTTGGCTGTGAGGCGCTTTGTCCCTGCCATGTGGTACTAACCTGCCATACAGACACACAGATTGTCAGTGGATCAGATCAAAACTGAGGGAAAACACACAGTACAGTGGGAGTGACTGCAGCAAATAACCCAACTTCTGACAGCAACTGAACGTTTGCTATGTTGTTACTACTAGCTTATTGCTGTCTCTGCCGGTGTGTTCTCTACCAAGGACAAGTGTGCCCAGCGATACTGAATGGTGGATGGGTTTCTCACTAACACCGGGAGACTCTTGGTGTATTTCCCTTTACTGGGTACCTCCAACAAACTACTCTGACCTCTGCCTTCCTTGTACTGCTCAAGAAGGCGAAGGAACGGCTTCAGCGCCACCCAGCCAATGCCGGCTGCCTTCCCGTGGGTGTAGCTGAAGGTGCCATGTGTGATGTAGCCCATGATGGCACGGGCACAGCACTGCAGGGGCTCACTGGTACCCATCAGCCAGGCACTCTCCATTTCCTCCTTGTATGATGAATGCTTCTTGAGGATTGCCTGAGGGAAATGTTTTTCATATATAAGAGTAGTCTAGAGCAGTAAAGGATATGAAAAAGGGTCATTTGAGGCACCAATCCCTAAATCGAATAAAATAGATAAGCAGAAAACAAAAGAATAATCCAAAATAATAAGAGTTATGAGTGAACTCTATTTACATTTACCAATACCATGCTGGCCATTTGGGGTGACTTAGACATACTCTTCCTAGTTGCATTTAACTTTTCTTCATCCAGCAGACTAGATAAGCCAATATAAAAGTGAGTCACAAATGAAAGCTCTACAAATACATCTGTATACCATGACAATCAAACAGTAGGTGGCCCAGACAAACTCCTCTTAGTTATTTCTTTCTTCTCCAGTCATTACTTTTGATAAGATAACAAAAAGTACAAAGTGAGTCAAAAAATAACAAAACAATGCTATAATTCCAACTGACCTCATTCTCCTTATCCACTTTTTTGAGTGCCTCTGTGGTGGCGTCCTTCAGGGTCTGTGTGGAGAGGGCAGCTGACACAAAGTCCATCTCCTTGGTCACCTTCTGCCGAGCCTTGCGCCGCACCCGCCTTATCCGGCCCTGGGAGGAGAGAAAGTGGTGGATAAGCTTTCAAGTCTCTGGTAATGATATACTTCTTACTTATCTACAGACCAATTAATGTGGGTCTGGGAATAAGTGAGCAAGTAGTAGCAAGTTTTTAATGTTTTGAGTGTTGATGATGCAATAAATGATACACTACTGCACTAATGACCCACTAATAATATCTATCTATCTACTTACATATCAGGCTGGCAATCAAATGCAAGGGGGGGTACAAACAAACATCATTTTCACTATAAGCTCCATCAACCCCAAGAGATCAATTTGTGACAGTTAATAATAACAAGTATAAAAAAATACATTACCAGGATTTTGGAATGTTCCTGTCTCATCTTTGCCCGGCGGTCATGGTTAGGGTCATCATGGAGGGGTTCCTTCAGGGCCTCTCCTTGCTCCCTCAGCCTCAATGAACCATCGTCAGGAAAGAAGTCTTCATCCTGTGGCAGACACACCATGGCACACGGCTCCATGGTGCCCTTGTGTGCCAGGACCAGCTGCACCATCACCAGGCTGACAGGACTCGCCACCATCAGCTCTTGCATTCCGGCTGTCTCCTCATTCACACTTTCCTCTGCAGCAGAAATCTGAATGTTTTCTTGTGACTGTTTAAGCTTTATTCTTTTGGTGTCTTTACATGTCATGATATCCTCTGCTTTCCTCTTCTCAGGTTTGCCATTACTGCTCAAGTAACTGATTGCTTTGGCTGTCTCATTTGGTTTAGTATCAGTGCTTGTGCCACCAACTGCTTCTTGTTTCTCATCCTTATTGCTAATGATCTTTCTAACATTGTGGATCAGCTGAGACAAGCACTGGATGAGTCTTGCCTCCCTCAGCACAAAAAAGTCCAATATCCCCGGCTGCCACTCCTGCAGCAGTTTCCGCCAAGGCTGGGTAAATGGAAACTGAACTCCAAGCTTGATATAGTTGTGTCTGCTGGCAGGTGGCCTCTTGAAGAACTCCTTGTGCCTCTCAGCAGCCAGCCAGGTGGAGTGCAGGTCCCCGGCAGGTGTATCAGGGAGGAGATGGGGTGACAGGGGTGTGAGGGCCTCCAGATGAAGTTTCTCTGCCTCTTGTTGCCCATTCACTACTCCTCCACTGAAGACCAGTGGCAGGAACACACTCATCCCCCACCCAGCTGGAGTCACCACCTCCCATCCACTGCCTGGGAATGGACACTGGTTAACAATGACACCACTAAATATGTTACTTTATTTGAGTACTACTGCCTCTCCATCTCATTAAGGAAAAATAGGATTAGATGCATGAAAAGCTTGGAACTACTTGATCACCTAACTGTGCAGGCCTTGATCTCCTTCAATACTCTTCAGAAAGGCAAATTAAAGATGGCAATGTGTAATATTTTCAAAGGTCTGTCAATTTATAGATTCTGCACAGGGTGGCCTTAACAGAACATCACACACTCATACACACATCATTCATACATACTCTTTGTCCTGTTAGAGCTTGATGGAGCTTAGGCATGGCACATCTGGCCATACACTTTCACATCAAGGCCTGACAGCTTACAATGATTTATCCCTATACCTTCATAATGAGACTGTTCCCTACCTCATATCTACCAAACCCTCACTCATTAGCAAGTTACAATGCAGTGCCTCACCAAGACCAACAGAACTTGGAGGCCGGGAGAGCAGCAGGAGAGGGAGACGCGCTTCCTGTGGTGTCTCAGGAAGCTGTGAGCCCGGCACCATGAACTGTGAGCGGCGCTGGTTGATGGCAGCGTCAGGCTCCTTGGAGAGTGTGATCTGGTCCCTGAGGTCACTGCTGTACATAGGACTCTCTAATGGCCACTCCTCAGGGCTGACTGGCTTGACGTGATCTGAAATAGCAAACCACATTTTAATTTGTATAATGGTCAACTGTGCAGAGAAGTAGAAGCTAGAATACACAGACTAATACTAGACATACACCAGGATGTTTCTAGCTAATCAAAAGTCAAGTTTATTTGGGGTTTTGTAATCTAAATTTCTTTTATGACGTATATCTCTTTTGTTGATTTAATTCTTTGACTATTGTGGCATTTCCTTGAGTCTAATACAGTCATAAATAGAGAGCTTAGAGTACATGTTTCTAAGACACCACTGATCGAAAAGGAGTGAGGTTGCAATTCAAATTTTAAGCAGCAGTTTTGTTTCTGTGCACTAAGTCAAATTGAGTAAACCGTAAGCAGATATCATTGTGTCATAAGCAGAAGAGTGCAGTGGATCTAATGTAAGCAATGAATAAGACAGTGCGTCACTACCTGAGTCTTCATCCCCCATAGGGACCTTCTTGGTGGGGAGTGTGACTCTGGGGTCCCGAACTGTCAGTGGTAGCACAACCTTGCCTAACGGGTGAGAGCAGGATGCCAGCTGCTTCCACGCCGCAACCTGCTGCTGATGACTCTGCAACCTTCCTTCCTCACTGTAGTAATGCTTCCACCACAGCTCCTTTGCCTCCTCACACTCTGCTGTCCCCTCCACCACCTCCACTGCCACGTTAGCAGCAGCAGCAGCGGAGAACAACACACGATACGCTCTGGGCCCAAGGAGTCTGAATCTGTTGAGTGTGTCCTTCAGTAATGTCATACTTGTGCTGCCGTCTCCTGAGATGTACTTTGGGGTTCTCTCAAATGGAACGTTTCGTGTCTCAAGCTTTTCCGTATTGACATCCTTTGATTTATTTGTTTTTACTTTCTTCCTCTGGTCTTTTCTTTTCTCTTTTGGGTCTGGTTTTCTTTTAGAAGTGTTGTCTGTTGGTGCTTTCTTCTCACATGCTTTAGTTTCCATCCTTGTCTGTTGGGTGCCTTGATCTTCCTCTCCTGCTACAGCCTCATCTTTCCCCTCACATGCATCACCTATAGACAGTTCTTTCTTGCATTCCTCAGATTCCATTGTTGTCTGTTGATTGGCTTCATCTTTTTCTGGTACAGACTCACTTTTCTTTTCATCTACACATAATTCTTTCCTATTTTCCTCAGTCTTACAATCGTCTTTTGATTCTTTGTCTTCTAGTTCCTCTTCATTGCCAGCAGTTTTGCCAGGTAAATGAGGAACACCTTCATTAGGGGAGGGAACTTTGTGTAGGTGCAGCACTTCAGACAAGGCTTCTACAATGTGAGTGTGAGCAGAGGGATGAGCCCATACCCAAAGCTTCACTCTCTCCTCTTCATCATTGCTGTGCTGTTGAGGGTGAAATAGAATGTCTACTTCTGCAAGAGCACCATATGGCTGTCTGAGGAAAAGAAATATAAGAATAAATCAATCCACTTCAATATGCTTCTCATTTATAAATTTCTATGGTACAAGGTATGTCTCAATGTAAGGCAGAGAGTAGATACGTTAATGTAAAAGGCACCTCACCTATCTGGGCTGTAATGAGGACACACAATCATTCTAGAATATTAGCCACACTCCAAACAATGCAAATTCCTTGGTATAGCTGTATGGCACTGTAAACCCTCAGATCCTTAACCCTATCTCTGCTAGGCAAATGCTTTCTTTGCAAATCTATCCCTTTTTAGATGTTGTGATAAGCAAAAATATTAACCTTAACTATTCCCCTGTGTCTCTATGCAAACAACCTTAAGTGCTAGGAATCTTAATGAAGTTTAACCAGTATTCTCAATCATTCATCCCTTCCTATGGAACTCCCTGCCTGCTTCTATATTCCCATATTTTTTTAAGACCTGAACTCATTTAAGGGGGAGGTTTCAAGACATTTACCCAATACTTTCAGCTAACTCTCTTATACCTGCTTGGAGACTGGTATCAAAGTGGGTCTATTTGTTTAAAAATGTTTGTTGCCCTTTTTCCTCATACATAAAAAAATCTGTCTCTTCTGCTGAAAGAAAACAGGAAGAAACTAACTTCTCAGGCTGGAAGAACATAGAAGACAGCCAGTGCCTCCCAGCGAGCACCTTGGGACTTGTGAGTAGAGTAAGACTCTCCGGCTGCAAGAGTCTGGACAGGCCCTGAAGGATGGTGCTCTTGACTCCTGTCAGCTCTATGCAGCACAAGTAAGACACATCCTGTAGGTAGACAATCAATGATACTATACACCCAGTACAAATCTATTTATACTCCAGGTATATATTCCTACACAAAGCACCACAGCCTCACACACTAACTAGTCACTTAACCCTGGTAGAGAGGGATAATTTTGTGGATCACACTTTTATAACCAGCAAAAAGTCTATCCTTCTATATGATACACCAACAATGCCACACAATCTTTATAAAATGCCACCAATGCCACATAATTCTAGACAAGGCACCACACACTCACATATAATTCACATTATGTACCCTGTTGCTCCCTGGTGGAAAGCTCAAATCTTGCTAACCACCCTACACCCTAAGGCAATAAAAACATATATAAAGCCTTCAAGTAGCACAAATGAAGTACCTGCAGAAGACACCCTGTAGTGATTGCCCTCAGACTTGCCCGGTGCCCCCTACAAGTTGGGGTGCGTGGCAAGGCATAACCCCACTGCCTCTGCATGTGGAACCGCTTGGCATGCCACAGGTGCGTTTCCAGCCACACGTACTCCTTCTGACGGCGGTTGTACTCCTGAAGAAGGTTTGCTGGGCGCCTGCGGTACTTCCTGCGGGGACGATGGGTGGGCTTGGTGCTGCCTCCGCCCTGAGTGAGGGAGGTGATGGTGGTGGTGAGAGGCTGCTTGTAGGTGTGCATGGTGGTAAAATGTGTAGTGAGGGAGTGTGTGATTGCTGTGGTGCTGTTCTCAAGTGTGTGGCAAGGGAAGCTGGTTAAATATTCCTGTGATGGTAATGAGAGAGAGAGAGAGAGCGGCACGACTGACCTCTCTTATGTGGCGCTCCCGCAGGTAGCGAGGGAGGCGGCGTGGGTTGGAGGACATGGCACGGCGCTGCATGTGACGCGGCAGGTTCTGATAGGCTCGGCCACCATGCTCACAGTTTTCTGAGGGTTGTACAAGATTAATATTTCTCTTTGGGGCAGCAACATTCCTATCATAGCAACACTACTTTGTAACTAATGTATGTAAGTAGATGCAAGACACCTTTCTCTTTTATATCAGAAAGGAAAACTGGTAAAGGGTAATAAAAATTATTAAAAGGTTCCACTGAGGTGTCAGTCCCCAAAAAGGGTGAAAAGGATCAGTTTTGTAGTCAAGGGATATGGTTTGATAGAGTCAAGTATGAGTAGATGCATGTAATAAACTCAATAATCAAGTTGTTACTGCTGAATCATTAGGAAAAAATTATTAAAAGTTTAGGTGAATTTATGGATAAAGATGATAGGTGGGAATGTTACATACTTGATAATTTCCTTTATTCTTTTAATCTATAAATTTTCCAAGGACAGCAAAAGCAATACAACAAAAAGACAAGGTGGACATAAGGGGAATGTTATATACTTGATGGCTTCTTGGAACTTCCTTTATTTTCATTTTTATTTTTGTATTTTCCAAAGGTAGCAAAAATGATTGAACAAAAATGCCCATGAACAAGACATACTCTATGCTATAAGGAGTTCATAAGATCAATTTCTATTATGACTACAACTCTATCTACAAAGTTCTCCAGAATATTCAATGAAGATGAAATACATCTGGTGAACTCTGGAACTCCTTACCCACTACTATAATTCCATCTTCCTATGACCAGAACTCATCTAAGAGGGAGGTTTTAAAACATTTATCCTATTCTTTTGGCTAACTCTCTAAGACATAGAAGAGGACTGGCATCTAAGTGGGCATTTTTGTTGTCCTGAGTCAGATTTCTCCTCTTACATTAACCATTTCAGCACCAGGACACATTTTTACCACAAGCTTTGAGTGTGATTAGACAATTTTATTGACATTAGGACGTCAGAAGATTAATGAGCAGAGTCTGTACAATTTTAATTCCTAAATGAGTTTCTGAAGCTGCATAAAAACAACAAATAATGAGCAGAATGAATATGAAAATGTGTCCCAGTACTGAGGGAATTAAGAAAGGAAAAGGAGGAGGAAGAAATAAAAGTAAATCCTTGACATGGTAGGCTATGGGACTCACCAATCTTAGAGGTGATGGACCGAATCTCCCTGATGCGTGCGGCACCGAGGGCCAGGTATTGGCACTGCCGAGGAAGCTCCTCCATGGCTCTGTACCTACACCTGTACAAATATTAGACAAAAAAAATATGTATAAACACTATAACAAACAAACAAACAAACACACACACTCTCTCTCTCTCTCTCTCTCTCCAATCAATCACTGGGTTAACAAAGAATAAAGAAAATAAAAAAAATTGGTTAAATTTATAGTTTCATACAATATCTCTATCTCTACCATCACCCTCTAACCCCTCCATTAAGGTTAGGGGCCTTTGGGGATTCGGGGGTTTGGGAGGAAGATGCATATATGAGCGATATATGACCTTTTAGAAAATCTACGGAAATTTCTCTAAGTTTCACGAATTTACCCGAATTTAAGGAAATTTCCCTAAATCTTGGGAAATTTTTCATAATTAACAAAACCTTAACATAAATCTAACGTAACCTAACCTAGCTAGGGGGGTCTGTGCCCCCCAGACTTAGAGAAAACTCGACAGACACAGCACATTCCCGGACCTTTTGCAGCGTTATTATTCATTTCTGACAGGTAGTGTACTAATTGGAAATGTTGTAAATAGTAGGAACAACAACAACTTGACGGTGGCCAAAATCATCTAGTGTTCATTGTACGAATCTAAAATAGAACCAAAAATTTAAACAAAAACATGAAAAGTAACAAGGTGGTCACATTTCCTGCTCCTCCTCTCTTCCCTGCACCAACCATTACTTACAACCTTCACTTTCCTCCTTCAAAACACTGTCATTAATCTTAAGGCAATATTAGCGGTTCAGTAAGGCATATAACACGGACTTACCGGCGCCACGTTTCTATTTGCCTGCCTCGCACGTTGGTTTGTTTATATGAAGTTTGTAGTTTCAACGGTACTAAATCTTGACCGTGATCTATAAACTGTACTGTGATGGGCAAGGATTCTAAGAAGGATACCAGCGACCACGTCTGCCTTGTACAATCCCCGCGAGGGACGAGGCCTCGCCCCGAGGCTGCAGAGCACCTGGGAGAGGCCGTGTACTGTCCTTGAGCGGCTCTCTCTCAGATATCATCTGCAAGCTGGGCGATGGCACACGTAAGCGGCCGCGCATTGGCGGGGATGATGCCTCTGTGTCTGTGTGCGAGGCTAGTACTAACGTCACATTGGCCGGAGAGGAAAATTCCGCCGTGATGATGATGCTTCAAGCCCTGGTGACACAAATGAAGGAGCAGACGACAACAATATTAGACCAGCAGGCGGTGAAAATGGACTAGCAGGCAGCACAAATGAAGGACTCCCCCTTTGAACCATGTGGCCTGAGACTGTGCTGTTGGGGGGGGGGGGGGCAGAGAGAGGATGTGAAGAACGGGGTTAACGTAACAATAGAATTGTTTCAGAATACAGTATTTCCTTACTTTTGTGCATATATGCAAACTAAGACTAAACTAATTTAATATACTAAATTATTACTTGTCACTTTCGCTGTACTGAGTGTTTTATCAGGAGAGACAGCGCTGTTGACAGTGTCTGTCTGTCTGTCTCCACTTGTGTGCCTCTTTTTTGCACTATTTGACACTATTTCCTTCATTTATTATTATTATTATTATTATTATTATTATTATTATTATTATTATTATTACTATTACTATTATTATTATTATTATTATCATAATTATTATTATACACAAAGCGGGCACACCAGCCACCAGCCCGCCTGTGGTGTGGCCAGAGAGAGTGCTGCTGCTGCTGCTGCTGGCCACCCTCTGAGGTACTGCGGGTGTGGGGGCAGTTTAGTTGTTTAGGGGAGGGGGAGGTGGCGCCCTCAGCACCCGCAGAATCACGTCTGAGGACGTGCGGCGGACAAGAAGGGCGGCCCAGCTAGCCTCGCCTCGCAGGTGGTGGTGAGGCCAGCTGGGCTGCGGTCTGCAGGCCTTGCGGGTGGGTGGGTGGTGGCCGCCGTGGTGATGGTCTGAGGGACAGGACAGGAGGTAGGGCAACAACAACAGTGGGTGGCGGGGCGGGGTGGGGCGGTGTGCCTCCTGCCGTAGTGGGTGGCGGTGCAGTGACACATCCCCCGCCCCTGTCAGCCGTGGTGGTGGTGGTATAGTTCCTGCCTGCTGCCCAGTACAGTACAGTACAGTGGCCCAACCTTACGCGCTGCATTACGTAGCACGCCGTCCACCCTGCTGGGATGCTGCTGCTGCTGTTGCTGCTGGAAGGCATGGAGGGGCTGATGGTAGGCGGTGGCTGCAGTGTACCTACCATGCCATGCCGCCTGTCTCCTTCTCCCCTCCCTCCTGCATCACTGTGTGGGCGTGGTGGCGTGCCGGGTCGAAGCGCGCCTTGCTCCAACTTTTACCTGCCGTAGACTCTGAAGCACATGGCCAGTCAACCGGGGACCGCTCGCGGTTCTCCAGGCGGCAGAGAGAGAGAGAGAGAGAGAGAGAGAGAGAGAGAGAGAGAGAGAGAGAGAGAGAGAGAGAGAGAGAGAGAGATTAGAGCTAGCTTTAATGCATAACCTTACTTAACCCCCTTGATATGTAACGTTCTTTGCATATAACGTACTCGATTTCTTAGCTGTGTGAAGAGGAACATGGAAAAATACAACTACTACTATTGTTTGGTCTCGTTCTTATGGCGTATTACTTGTTATTTTTCGCTAATTAGACCTATTTTGACATTTGTTTATATATTATATTAATCTATTGTCTATCTTTATTCTTTGTATATAACATACGTGTGAAGAGAAACATGGAAAAATACGATTACTTTTTGCTCCCCAGTGCTGGTAAACATGACCCGGTCGGCCTTGTTTCTCCGTTAATTTTCGTGTTTTTCTTTCGCTAATTCGCTTTACTTTGACGTTTATGGGGTTATATACATGTTCATGTATTGTCTATCTATGTTGTTTGCATATCACCTACTCGATTTCTTAGCTGTATCAAGAGAAACATTACAAAATACTACTACTTTTTGCTTTAAGTGGGGGTAAACATGACGTGCGGTCGGCCTCGTTCCTTTCACTTATTTTACGGGTGTTTTCTTTCGCTAATCAGGTTTATTTGTGGCGTTTATAGGGTTATGTATATTCATCTACTGTTTATCTATTTTCTTTGCATATAACCTACTCGATTTCTTACCTGTGTCAAGAGAAAAATGGAAAAATACAACCAGTTTTTGGCAGCTGTTAAAATAATATGATAGTTCCAGGCCAGCCATGAGGGTGGGGTGTGGGGTATCCAGGAGGAGGCGAGTCAGTGTCTTCCCTGTGTTCTGGGGTAAGGTACGGGAAGGCGCGCTGCGTTAAACCTATTGAAAAGCCTCTGGTTGAACAGATACGGACGATTTCTATCTGAAAAACGGTTTGTTTAAAGTAAATAGCGGTATTTCACGATGATTTTGCTACTGTAGTGGCGTATTAAGACGATCTTTATCTGAAAAACTGTCCGATTAAAGTGACCAGCGGGAATTCACGAGTGTTTGTTAATGACAGTGGTTTTGATGGCAGAATAAGAAGACTGTGCTAGTTTATTCAGTGTCCAAGTCATTTAATTCGTGGACTGAAGCTGCAAGATGGAGTAACAGATAGTGGATTATGCTATTGCAACCAATACCCTTGCCGTGTATCAAGGTTTATGTACGGTGAGTCACCAACTCACACCCGGGGCGCCATCTTGGATTCTTATTTCATCGGTTATTTTAAGCCATATCTCTCAATCATTACAGGCTCATCTTGTGACAATATGCAGCTATGGTACTAAGCTTTCATATGAGCCATTCAGACATAGCTTTCGTGGTCAAGTTTAAGTTTAATGAAGGTTGGAGTGAGGAAGGAGGGGGGGCCGTACCCACCACGGGGCCTCCGCCAGCCGGCTCATTTATCAGGATATTTTCTTCGTTTCTGGACTGTTTATTTGGGATCAATAGTCAAATTTAACGCTTTCTATGAATACTGCAGTGTGTTTCAAGTGATTTCCGTGCATGTAAGGGGTGGAGATAGCTGTGGTTGGCGTTATTAGGGTGGTAAATAAGGGGAAGTTTTTGCGCTAAATTTCTTGGAACCCCCAATGCCCTTTTTTATTTGAGGCTGTATAAAGTTCTTATTAACTGCAAAAGATAGTCCACATATAATGATGTTTTATGTCTAAAGTTCAGTGAAATGAGTGGAGAAGAAAAGTGTTATTTAGCGGTGTCAAAGTTCCATTAAAAACTTAATTATCAGCCTGAGAGTAATTTATTTCTGCCTCTAACTCCCTCTAAGGTGTTTAAAATAATTAAAAGTAATTAATCAATTATTTTGAAATGGGTTTTGGGTCCTTTGAAGTGGTAGTTAGTGGATATTTAACGAGTTTTAAAAAGAGTCATATTTTCATAAAATGTTTTTTTTCCCGTGGAATTTCTTTACAATTACTGTTGTTAGGAGTGTGTTTATACTTTCGGAATTAGTTATCCTATTTATCATGTCGGAACAGATACATTAGGTTGATCTAAAGGCGTTTTATCGAGGGGTCATTTTTAAAATGGTTTACGCTACGTAAATATAGAACTGTGACGTCATCAGCCGTGACGTCATCAGCAGTGACGTCATCAGCTGTGACGTCATAGGGCGGGCGCCTCCCTGCCCCCTTGCCTTCCTGGTTTATCTGCCATATATAGCATGAGTTACTGTATGTTTACCGTGTTTGTGTTTGTGTGTGTGTGTGTGTGTGTGTGTGTGTGTGTGTGTGTGCGTGTGTGTGTCTGTGTGTGTGTGTGTGTGTGTGCGTGTGGTGCTGTAATACTGTTATATATTGGCTCGTTCCATATCCAGCATTGTAAAGTAATTTTTTCCAGGTAATTTGAGGTGTGTGTGTGTGTGTGTGTGTGTGTGTGTGTGTGTGTGTGTGTGTGTGTGTGTGTGTGTGTGCTTAATCAAGAGGCAGGAGATAGGTAATATGTAGAAATCTCCTGGTATATTTATGTTTGCTACAGGACCTGCCACATACAGATCTGATATCTTGTTGCAGCATATTCTTCCCTTCATTTCTTGTGTTGTAACCGAATCAGCTGTTTATGTGAATGTATTTAACTGATGAACATTATTAATTTGCGTCTCCTCTCCCCCCAGCGCTTCCTCCACCGCCCCTGCTGTTCCCCATGGCTAGCCAGCTGATGCCCCTTGATGTCTGTTGGGTCGTGGTGAGACAGCCAAGGAGACTCTTACCACTGAGATATGAGGTGTGTGTGTGTGTGTGTGTGTGTGTGTGTGTGTGTGTGTGTGTGTGTGTGGAGGGATGGATGGGAGGTAAAGGTCGGGACACGGACACGAGCCGCCCCGGTGTCGAGTGTTCTGCTTATCAATCAGTAGTCACTCCCTGTCCTGTCCTACCGTAACGTGACGATGACTTGTTTATTGTTTTATAATTCTTTCATCTATCATCATTCTCTCTCTCTCTCTCTCTCTCTCTCTCTCTCTCTCTCTC
>CM035211.1:2860783-2863088 GCA_020233015.1 Callinectes sapidus | reverse complement strand
CTCTCTCTCTCTCTCTCTCTCTCTCTCTCTCTCTCTCTCTCTCTCTCTCTCTCTCTCTCTCTCCCCATAAGAAGTGACGTGAATTCACTTTGATACGATTGCATCTAATAAAATGTGTTGTATTAATCCTTGACGTACTGAAAGGCGGTGTTTGGTTATGTGAGGAGGAGGAGGAGGAGGAGGAGGAAGAGGAGGAGGTGGAGGAGGAGGAGGAGGAGGAGGAGGAGGAGGAGGAGGAGGAGATTGCAGGGCGTGTGTTTGTGGGCGAGGTTTGTTTGTGTTTGCTCGTGTGTGTGTGTGTGTGTGTGTGCGTGCGTGTGTGTGTCATAAGTTAAACGCGTACATCGCTCAAAAGGATGAGAGGTAAAGGAAATAAGATGAAAATGAATGAGAGAGAGAGAGAGAGAGAGAGAGAGAGAGAGAGAGAGAGAGAGAGAGAGAGAGAGAGAGAGAGCAACTTAACACCCTGCTCAGTACCGCAGCGATGAAAGGGAGGAGAAAAAAGTGAAAAAGAGGAGGAGGAGGAGGAGGAGGAGGAGGAGGAGGAGGAGGAGGAAGAGGAGGAGGAGGAGGAGGAGGAGGAGGAGGAGAAGGAGGAGTAGCGTAACGAAAGTGGAAGAAATCTAATCCCAAAGACGAAATATGAGAAAGAAAGAAATTAAGAAGCAAAACCGTAAAAAAAAACTAAAAAAAGAAGAAAAAAAAGGGGGAGATGAATAAGTTAACATTTGCCACACGTGTAGAAGTGAGTCCACTTTAAATGACGTGTAAGTGTTTTTAAAGTCACCTCTCTTTTACTTGAATGTCTTCCTGTCTTTTAGCTTTAGTCTTTATCTTCCTCTCTTTATCCTCTCTTCTTTCTCTCTTTATCTCCTCACCTCTTTATCTTTCTGCTTTTCATTTTCTCTCCGCGTCGTTCTATTTTCCTTCTTTAATTTCAGTATTTTTTTTAAAGTTCTAAGTTTTGTTACAAATTTTTGCCATATCTTTCACGTTTCTTTGTTTATTTTCTAGTGCCTATTTTTTATGTGTTTTCCTCTGTCAGTCTCTCTGTCTGTCCCTTAGTTTGTCTGTCCATCTCTGTGTGTTTTTCTGTCCTTCCTGTTTTTTTATTATTATGAATTACCTTATTAGGCATTATTTATTTAATTTGTGAATTACTATTATTTCATTTTTTCTCTTCAATCTTTGAGTCTCTTTCTGCCTGTCTTTGTTTTTCAGCTTGTCCGTCCTTCAGTTTACTTTTATGTTAGTTTGTTGATCGTTTTCCTCTTCCTCGTCTTCATTTTCTTATCATACGTTACTGATATCTTCCTACACACACACACACACACACACACATATATGGAAGAGGCAGTAGACATTTCTAGAAAAGATAATTGCTCCCAGTCAGGTGTAATAATACCACTAGTACTATGGGGGTGCTGTGAACTTAGCATTATAGCCAGCTGTTACCTCACTGAACGTTTCCTGTTGTCTCTTGCAACAAAAAAGGGCAGACACAGCTTCTTCTCTTTCTTCAACGAGAAAGTGCGTACACTCAGCCACACAGACACATTGACTCAAGATCTTCCACTCAAGAACTGAAAAAATAAGAAATAAATAAAGACTTCACTTGTTTAGGGACCGGTACTTAAATGGCGGTTGCCCTTGGCCTATTTCCCATCTTACATAAACACACACACACACACACGCACACACCACACCCTGGGAAATGTGTCACTTCCCTATCGCTGCCCTGTCACTTCCCTGTTGAGCGCACACCAGAGGGCTCCCAAACACCCTACATACGTGAGGCAGAGGGAAGCCGCCTCCCATCACCCTCAGCTGTTTGTGTTCTGAGCGGGGCAAGTTTCTCTCTCTCTCTCCCTGCAAAGGACACAGCTCTAGGGAAAAGTAATGGAGGGCGGGGAAGTTTTATTTTTCTACCTCCTTTTTTTTGTGAGAAGTTGTTTTGGTGGCGGTAGAAAAAAGAAGTTAGATGTTTGTTGTTGTTGTAATTTTTTTGTTGTCATTTTTTTTATTGTCGTTCTGGAGTTTTTTTTTCTTTTATTTGAGTTTTCTTTTGTAGGATTTTTCTTAAGTTTGGTTGTTGGATGACATTCTCTCTCTCTCTCTCTCTCTCTCTCTCTCTCTCTCTCTCTCTCTCTCTCTCTCTCTCTCTCTCTCTATACCAAGTGCGTTTTTTTTTTTTTTTTTTTTTTTTGTTGTCTCCCCTCCTCCCCTTTTTTTTTTCAAGAAGACGGGCATTCTTAATGGAGAAATTGAATTTATAGCTTTCGACCACCTCCCCCCCCTCTCTCTC
>CM035211.1:2835783-2858283 GCA_020233015.1 Callinectes sapidus | reverse complement strand
GGGAGAATTCCTAAGTATGACCTCGCCCACCCTTCACTTGTTCCTCTCGCCTAACATTACGTGATAGATTTAGTTAGATGGACTCAGGGATTGTATGAAGGATAAACAGGGTTACTTGAGGCTTATAAATAGAAGAGAAGTATTGTTGATTAAAAATACATGAAATCAAACAGGACTTCAGATAGTAGAATAAGGATACGGAAGTTTTATATCATGAGTATTGAGCATGTGTCTTAGCGAATATATAGAAAATAAGCAAGACTTGAAGTTGACAAAAAGAAGAGAAGTATTGTTGATTAAGAATAAATGAAACCAAACGGGATTTCTGATAGTAAAATAAAGATAAAGAAGTTATATAATATGAACTTAGCGAATGAATGAAAAAGAAGCAGGACTTGAGGTTAATAAAAAAAGATGCAAGGTAATTTAAGATAATTAAGATTAAGAATGCATGAAATCAAACAAGACTTCAAGAAAGTAAAATAAAAGTACTGAAGTTACATATCACAAGTATTGAATTAAGGTGTGAGGTAGTTGAAGGTGAATGCATGAGAGTAAAAGGAACTTAACGATAGCATAAAAAAATCATAAAAAAACGATAGGTAAGGGGTGAAGTGGTTGAGAGGTTGATAAAGAAGTGTAACATGAAGGTAAACACGGCAGCATAATACACAAAAGAATAATATGAAAGGTACATTACGACTAGGGTGTGCTGTGGTTCAAGAGGTGATTAAGGGATACAGCTTGTAAGTAAACAGGATTTAACCTCCTTCAACACTGGGACACATTTTTACCACGAGTTTTATGTGTGATCAAACCATTTTTTTGACATTAGGAAGGTCTATGGAGTTCAGAAGATTAATTGCCAGAGTCTGTACTATTTTGATCGCTACATGAGTTCCTGAAGCTGTATAAAATCGCCAAATAAGCAAAATCAAAATGAAAATGCGTCCCAGTACTAAAGGGGTTAATGGATGGTGATAAAAAGGGATATGGGAATTATATATAGGTGTTGAGATGGTTGAAAAGGACGTGCTTGGTTTGCTTGGTGTGGTTCAGAGTGAGTGCTGGGTACGATTTATGTTGCACGGACATGAAGGGCGGTGCGTAGAGGGAAGGACTGCTTTTGGTGTGGGTGTGTGTGTGTGTGTGTGTGTGTGTGTGTGTGTGTGTGTGTGTGTGTGTGTGTGTGTGTGTGTGTGTGAAACGAGCCCTTTACACATAGATTTGTACATGCATAGATACATATGTAGCTGTGACGAGTAACGAGAGGTTCACACACACACACACACGAGGAGACTGGCTCTGAGTACACAGGAAGTACACACGAGGATGAGAGTGAAGTACTACACGCGTAAACATGAGCGACTGACACAGCACACAGCCCCAGACCTCACGCTTCTTAATCATCTGACGCTGTTCTCTCCATCCCTCCCCCACCCACCACCATCCCCTGCCCCGCTCCCGTCGCCGCCTGCAGGAAGAGTCAGAAGACAGGCCGGCATCACCACAGACATCGATAGCATTCTGAGCGGCCCTTATGGCGGCGCCCTCGACAACGACCACCTCCAGGCCCTCCTGCTGCGCAATATCAACATCAGGCCAGCTAGGCAGTCCCCGGGCCATCTCAGGGAATCTCGTCCTCCCCCTCGCCCTTCTCTTTCTTCCTCTTCCTCCTCCTCCTCTTCTACCACCAGGTTTTCTTCACCTCCTCAAGGATCCTTCCGCCCTCAGCAAGAGTCTCGTTCCCCTGGTCCTCCTCTCCCTCGCCCCTCCCCTTCTTCCGCGTTTTCTTCACCTCTTCAAGAATCCTTCCGCCCTCAGCAAGAATCTCGTCCCCCTGGTCCTCTCCCTCGCCCCTCCCCTTCCGCGTTTTCTTCACCTCCTCAAGGATCCTTCCGCCCTCACCAAGAGTCTCGTTCTCCTGATCTCCCATCTCCTGATGGTCCTTTGCCCACATCACTCTTCCAGGCTCCTCGAGACCCTCCTCCTCGGTTCTCTCCTCCCCGTTTCACTCCTTCTAATCCTCCCTTCCATTCTCGGCCTCAAGAGAGGCAGGAGACCTTCTCCTCCGATTCCTTCACGGGACAGCAGTTTGATTCCTTTTCGGATATTGACTCCTTCTTCGACTCAGCGCGGTTGCCCCGCCAGCGGCGAGACGTGACAGCAGTGGCAGCACCGAGGGACGACGCAGGGAGCACCCAACACACCTTTGTGTCTCCGGAAGAAGGTTCGAGTCCAGATTCAGTTACTAACTTGCTTAACCAAGAGCGTGGGGTTGCTGGGCGTGGGCAGGAACAGCTTGGCCAGGTGAGGGGCAGGCGGGAGCACATCGTTGGGCAGACTTCCTCACATCCTTTTGCTGTGCCCTTCGTGGTGCCAAATGCATTTGAGCTTGTGGGCATCAGGCGGCGTAATGGCGGCTCAGCGACGGCCCAGGAGCGGCAAGAGCGGCAGATAGGCATCAGTGACACCATTGACAACCTGCTGAGGTCACCGTACAATGGCCGCATGCCAACCTCATTGCACAGTCTCTTGAGGAGTGAAGACCGCCGCGTGGTTCGCAACCCTCCACCTCACCAAGGCCGTCCATCCCAGCCGTTCACAACGGTGGGCTCTGACAATCCCTCGCTGGCTGTCGTGCGGCTGTTCCCCAATGGCCGGCCAATCAACCACCAACCACCTCCTAGATCCCATTTTGCCGTGACCCACCACCATGAGCGGCCACACCCTTTCAGACGCACTCGGAGGGACATCAGGCAAGAGGATGAAGTGGATTTTCATTCTGATGTCTCCCACTTCAGGGCAGAGTATGTGAAGCCCCGCAGAGCACGCCACCTCATCCCTGAGGAAGGGTCTTTCCCACTCCCCGGAAAGGAGTTCGGGGAGATCATCGTTCATTATGACTATGGAGGAGAGGACCCGACACATGACTCTGAGCAGGTGGTGGCACTGGATGAGGGGGAGGTGGCGGTTCTACTCTCACCCTTCGCTGACAGACCCTTCGAGCCATCAAGCCCAAGGGAAAGGAAGCCCAAACCTCACACCAGCCCGAGGCAAGTGAATCCAAGGCCTCACCCCAGCCTGAGGGATGGGAAGCCAAGACCTCATCCAGGCCTTGGCCTAGGGAACCCCAGGGCCCATCCTCGCCCTCACCCCAGCCGCCCCGCACCCGTCAGACCTGCCCCCCGTCAGCGCCACCGTCACCCCAATCACATCCCTGCCTTCAAGCCCGGCCCGTCCCCTCCTGCGCACATTCTACCTCCGTCCTCATCGATCCGAGCCCCCAGGCACGTGCTGTGGGAGAACCAGCGACTGCAACGAGCCACCAGACAGCTGGACATTCCCCTGACCCGCAGAATGCTCCTGCTGGATGACTCGCTCGGTAAGATGACGCCGCCACACACTGACGGCTCACTGTGGTTGACTCAAAGGACTTAGTAATGACTCACGGCTCCTGATGACTCGAGTACCTACATGATGGCTGACTCACGAACTTCACGTACAACTGACTCACTAGTACTGCAACAGGTGACTCGAAAACTGCGTTTGGTGACTCACGGATCACAACAGCTGACTTTTGGACCTTGCACAACTGACTATCGCACCGCATGCCTCACTCACTGATGGATGAAAAAAACGGACTACACAAGTTACACAGTTTTGTGTTTATACATATATTCATGTTTGTCTCAAAAGTGATGCAAAAATTGAAATTAAGGAAAAAAACTGATGAACATAATAGGTTTACTCTTCTTTAATCTATCTGTCTGTCTGTCTGTGTCTTGTCTTTGTCTGTCAACCTCTGTGTCTTTCTGTCCACCTGTCGGTCTGTACATCTGTGTGTGTGTGTGTGTGTGTGTGTGTGTGTGTGTGTGTGCCCGCGTACACGATGCTTGTTCAGCTTAACTTGGGAGACAAACTCCAATCCCCCTCTCTCCTTACCCCCTCTTCGCCATATGTTGATGACCGAGCGTAGATAACAACAACAATAACAACTATAGCAGCAGCAGCAGCAGCAGCAGCAGCAGCAGCAGCAGTATTAGTAGTAGTAGTAGTAGTAGTAGTAGTAGTAGTAGTAACAAAAATAATTATGCGACTACTACTACTACAACTGCAAACTCCATTCTAGAGCATAATGGAAGCAAACGGAAGGAGCGTTGGAAATGGAAAAGAAAACAAGACTCATTTATCCAGTTAAACAGAACAAACTCTTCCTAACAGACACCGCACTAACCCAGCAATACCTACACAGCGGAGGAGAGAGAGAGAGAGAGAGAGAGAGAGAGAGAGAGAGAGAGAGAGAGAGAGAGAGAGAGAGTTAATCCATTGTTACTAGTCTTATTACCACTGCCAGGCCTTGCTTTAGGTGTTGTATATGACCATCTGTGCTTTGCTTACACTAATGCTGGGATATGGGGCGGCCAGTATGAATAGTGTGTGTGTGTGTGTGTGTGTGTGTGTATTGCTATGGTGTATAGATAAGCCAATTATTTTTATTAAATTTCGAGTATTTTACGGGTGAATAAAGGTGAATAGTTTGCCAATGTTTCATCTCATAGAACATTAAAGATGAAAAAGAAGAGAAATGTTTGTAATAATAATAATAATAATAATAATAATAAATCTTCTACCTTATTATTGTATTGTTACCTCTATCAGGCTTTTTAATATACAAAAATAAATTAATAAACCAATGTTAAGTTGAAGATTTACCTAAAAAGGACATGACAGGTGGGGAACCATGAGTGTAGCACCTGAGTCATTCATGTCAATTTCTATAAGCAGAAAGTCAAGTCAGGAGAAACATGAGTAAAAGTTACAGTAAGAGTCATATCCTCCAGGTTAGGATTTTTACTTTTATTTTTTTTTCCTCTTCTTACTTTACTTTCTACTCAGGTCCATGTCTGCTCTTTCTCCTCCTCCACCTCTTTACATCTCTCCTCTATCTCTTCTCACTCCTGCTCCTCTTCCTTATGTTTCACATCCTCATCTATTCTCACTCATCTTTGTCATCTTCTCAAGTCATGAATTCTTTATTTCACTTCATCAGATTTTCTTCCCCATTATGGTATAATATAGAGGCAATGTTAAAATTATCGTAAACTTTTCACATAATCATTTTCAACTTTCTACAAAATTTATTTATTCTAACTATAATCTGTTTATATATATATGTTTATATCTTAGCAGACATGAAATTAACCTTCTTTTTATGTTATGGTAAATATAGTCCTTTTAAAAACACACTTCTACAATTTAGCAAAGATAAAATTAACTTGAAGTTATTTTCTCTATGCACTCTCAAACAGTTTAACAAAAGACAGCCACAGTAGTGAAAGGATGAACTGTCAACAGATAAAATCAACTTCTCTCTTCCCCTGGTTCACCCTTCTCTGTTCCCTCCCCAGACAATGTGGCAGAGGGGAGCAGTGGCTTCATTGTGGGTAAACCAGCTGACTTCCCTGGGTTTGCATCCATTGGTGGGTTTGGCCCAATGGAAGATGTGGATAAGACAGATGGTAAGTGGATGGATACACACACACACACACACACGCACACACACACACACACACACACACACACACAAAAGAAAGCAGTTCAAAATATAATCTTTTCCATATACCAGCTCTTGGTCTTGTTACATACACACACACACACACACACACACACACTAATCCACCTGCTCTCATTACAGTTGCCGGAAGCTTCATGCAAACCATCAACTTTCCATCAGTGGACTTTGGGCCCATTGATGACAGCCATCCTACCTTCCCTCAGACCCCCACCTTCCCCCAAATTCACTCCTTCCCTGAGCAGGTGAGTGAGTTGCATGGAGATTTCCCTCTGGATATCCTACCTGGCAAACAAAGGGGAATAGAAAGGCCACCTCCACCAGATAACAACAACAGCAATAACAATGATTATGGAAAGTTTGACAATATATACAGAGAAGACTTTGAACGATTCAGCAACAGTGACAAGTTTGACGTGTTGAGTGGTGACAGTTTTGATGATCTAAACAAAAACGACAACTTGAGAAACTTCAACGACAAGGACAGCAACGACAACTTTGATCAGCAACTAACAGCGATCCCACACACTAACAAACTCACCGCTACCCAAGGATTCAAGCCTATAATACCTCAACATCCTCCCCCTCCTACTCTTTCTCCTCTAACATTCTCTCCCTCTCCACCTCTCCCACAACATCCTGCTCTTTCTCGTCCTCCTACTCTTAATCCACCACCTCCTCCTCCTCCTCCCCCTCCTGCACCTCCACATGTACTCTTCCCTAACACTATCCCTAACCCTAACCTCCTCGGACCTGTCCCTCAACCCTATCGCATTCAACGTGTCAGAACAAAGCGCCCCAAGAGTGGAATTCTCAGTGGTATAGTCAATCCTCTGAGGGACTTTGTTCAGCCCAGCGCATCCCGGCCACTCAGAACATTGAGACAGGTACTTGTAAGAGAGAGAGAGTGATCCTGCAGTGATATCAGGGTGTCATGGGGGGCCTAGATAGAAGTGTAGGGGGCAGGGCAGGGCAAGGCAGTGTTAAATGAATGTTGAGTATTGGATAGGGGATTTTTGGTTGTTGTTGGAAGGCCATCAGAATTACACTAGATTATGGGGTTCTTAGCTACTTACAATATGTCTCTTGGTTACAATTGCAAGGCTCTCAGTTACAGTTACTTACAGAGATTTTGGTTACTGTTGAAGAGCTTTTAGTATTACAATGACTATAGCAGTTTTAAAGGGACACTACATAATAATTCTTCATTCATTACTCTTCCTGTTCCTGTCTCCTACTAACAGCATCCAATTCAATGCATCCAGAAGACACCTTTCAATCACAGGGGAGTGTCGGCTGCTCTGGCCTGCCCCCTACCACTGTATATTCAAGGCACAAGACTAGTGATCATGGCATGAGTTTTGTAGTAGAATGTTGTGAGGCATCTGGATGAGTAGTAGTGCACTGCTTATAGTTACTCAAGTTCTTGTGTTAAGACTGACTTATTGACTTAATCTGTGACTGGTGGTCTCTCTCTTTCTTTCTCTCTCTCTCTCTCTCTCTCTCTCTCTCTCCCTCTCTTTGTGGTATGCCCGACTGACTGCCTCCTTTGTTTGCATTTTACAGCCGATCCTCTAGACGTTGTTACTTCTTTACCTCTTCCTTTTATCACAGGTGAGTAAACTACATGCTTTCTCTCCCTTTCTCTCTCTTCCTTTCTGACTTGAAGACCAGCACCATTGATCCACCAACCTCCCCACCTCAAGACTCACCCACTTACCCCTGAACATGCTAAATATTTTCTAGTCTTGATCTATAAAACACTAAAACTGAATAACTGGAGGAGGAGGAGGAGGAGGAGGAGGTAAGGGGAACAAAACAGATTGCCACTACCACAAATACAAATGACTTTTCACTAAAGTTTAATCTCTTCCCTCACAGGAAGCTCAAGATGTCAAGCTTGATTCAGAAATGGAAAAGACCAGGAGACGCCGAGCAACGCCAGATGAGGATGAGGAGGAACAGACAGATAGCTCCCTTGCTTCACTAATACCACACAAACGGGTACATCGGGTTCAGACAGATAGCCGCACCCCCCATAGCCGAAAGCCACGTGAGGATGCCGACATGGACACCTCGCCTGCGGAACTCCCTCACTACTTCAGCTCAGTGTCAAATTTTGAATTCCCACGCTTACAACCCAGACACAGGCAGTCACCAGCCATCAGTAGGTCAGCACATGTTGCAAGTCAGTTCTCTAGTCATCATTCCCCTGCTGAGGTGAGGAGGCAGGACAGACATCACCCGCCTCACACTCAAGAGCCAGACTACATACAGCCTGATGGTCAAAGATTCTACCCTTCATTCAATGGCCGTCATATTTCTTCCCAAATCTCACCCTCCTCCAGAGCTCCTTTCTTCCCCTCACGGCCCATCCCACCCCATACCCCAGGGCCAAGAGGTAGTAGGTTCCTCACAAGGGGTGTAGGATTCAGGGAACGGCCTAACACTACCCCAAGGGACCCAGTGGGCTTCAGGGAGCTACATCACCAGGGACCACCAGTGAGAGAGACATCCCCCCACATCAAGCCTGATGCAGCATTCTCTGCCAGCCGCCGCCCCTTCCACCGAGAACAGGAACACTTTGGACATGAAAACTCTATCCTGGGATCGGGGAACTTTGAGGTGCTCCGAGGAGGAACCTTTTATGACCTGGATGACACCAATGGCCACCAGCACTATGACCACCTCCTGCATGGGGATGACTTTGGCTTCTTCCCAGCTGTACGACCCCCAGCCCCTCCTCATAGTAATTATGTGGATGACTTCTTCTCTAATTTCAGGGACTTCTCAGAATTTGCAAAAAGGAGGTCTGACGAAGAAGAGTCAACCCATGTGGAGGATGAATACAATCCTGAGCCCTATGGCCGAGGGTACGGCTCAGAGCATGTACACCACTTTGCTCTATCCAACACAACACTTGAGGAGGGGAACGTAACCCTTGTTAATGTCACGGAACCAAATAGTAAGTCTGGTAATGCAAACTCCTCACCAGTGACAGAAGAGAATACTACAGACAGACCTAACACAACAGCAACAGGACACACCCACCAGACACACAGACGACCCAACAACATCCAGGAGGTGCTGGAGGAGGTGGACCCTCATCCCAGTGACTACACTGCCACCACCACCACTGTTGAGGAGAAGGACCCCATGATAGCCATGTTCTGAGACCTCCACGTCCCTCTTGCCTTCCATTCAACTAAATTACACATATTAAAGAAGACAAACTGTAAATACACTGTCTGTTTGCTAGTCTGTGTCCATAGTTCATAGAAGGAAATGTGTGTGGATGAATTATTTTGTCAAAATCTTGGGTCTGTCAAAAAAATTTGATGTACATAGTTATTTCAGTAAACTATCTAGCACTGCAGCATTATGTAAATAAATTATGTCTCTATGTTGGTGCAAAATGTCTAGTTGCATAACACAAAATGTTGAGTTATCTGGGTTAAATCACTGCTACACCATAATGTTACCTGCGCCATAATGCTGTGTCGTGTGCTGCACCAAAACACTATGTTGTTATCTTGTGTGTTAGAATTCTGTGTTGTCACCTCTCCCTCTCTGTGCTGGAGCTGGCCTCTCAGTGCACTTTTCACTGCTATCTTTAGGTCATATTTTTATACAAATGCATACCCTAGAATAGTATGAAAATACTGTAAACTAGATAGTTATTATAGGGAAGCTTTGTTAATGCCATTCATTATTACTATTATCACATATCATTGTTATCTTCTTTATCATCATTATTGTTGCTTACTATTATTCTTATTCTTATTATTACTATTATCATTATTATAATCATTATTATTATTATTATTATTATTATTATTATCAATGGAAGAAGGAAATATATTTCTGCCCTCTATGAAGCTAAGTGTGTGCTGAAAACATTTTCATAATAAAAAATTTGACGTGATTTCACATTATAAAAGAATCGTTGAAAAACGTGACGATTTAACTATTTTTCTATAACAGAATAACACTGCCAATAATGTTACACTGTTTAAAGCTTTCTATAAGAATGTACCAAAGGAATACAAGTAACTGAATGCCAAAATTATATAGTACATTCATTATAACTCTTTGCACACTAGTTAATTACCTCACCTAGGGTTATGTTTACCTGAGTGATGCACGTATTACTAGTTCTCAGATTGTTCTCATGTGTATATACGCATTACACTAATAAAGACTCAAATGCACACAATTTCTGGCTCATTTCTCCTCCAGCATAATTATGAACACTACTTGGTAATAACATTTGTAAGGCAAACTATCATGCAGACACATTCCAGTACTCTTGGTTTCCTTCCAACATAAAGGTTAATTCCAGTTCGTGAATAAATCACATTTAAAGAAAAAAACATAAAGGTTAATTCCAGTTCGTGAATAAATCACATTTAAAGAAAAAAAAATCATAATCATTAGCTTCCTTTGACTGCTCCAGTCAAACATCACAACATCAGATCATCTGTCTCTAATTTAGCTTCAGTATTTGTTGTGCCCATCACTGTCTTCCCTCAAAACACACACAAACCTGGGCTCAAACGTACATTTTGACTGACATGCCCCAGAAGAGAAGCAATTTAACACTCCATCAGGGTAAACAACTGAAACTATCCACTTCAACCTTACATATAATTCAGTATATAATTGCCACACAAAGGTACAGTAACAGTTGTACTTTCAGGATTACAGTGCATAAAGATATACAGCATTCACAATTCCCACCTTAGATAGACGATGGTGTCTACAAATGATAAAAAAATACATCCAGAATGGCACAAAAAAACAAAGACAATTCCTAAAGTTGTAATTTCATATGCTGGCTGTCCAGTCTTCAATAGGCAACCAAGTATTATTCAGTACCTCAAAAAATCAATTCATCCATCTGTGAACTTTACGCAACCTTCCATACAACTATCCCCTGTTCTTCAATGCCACCCAAAAGCTCCCTCTTCTACACTGTACATCCAATCCTGTAGGGCATACGCCATAGGATGTGTTGCCTTGCTACCCTATGGCATCAGTCCTGGCAGTCATGCCCCACGAGTCTCCGTATAGGTTCTCTTCCTCTAGTAGGTAACTCCCAGCAAGAGGCATTGACTTGCTGCAGCCATAAGTTCTGTGGGTGCCCCCTTGGCCTCCACCATGCTGAGTTATCCCTTTTGGAGGCAACCTGATAAACAGGATTGGCTTCAGGGTAGTGTGCCATATGTGCCCATATAGCTGCAGTTGGTGTTGGCAGACTATGCTAGTAATGGGCCTTGAGTCAGTCTCATGGAGCAATCGCTGATTTGACACAAAGTCATACCAGTGGTACTCCATAATTCTGCAAAAGCATCTTGTACCAAAGACATCAATTTGCTTCTTCAGGTCAGTGTTTAGTGTCCATTTCTCACAACCATAGAGTAAGACAGGGATCACCAGCGACTTGAAGATCTGAATCTTTGTCCGTCTGCACAGGTAATGGCAACGCCAAATACTCTTGGTGAGCAAGTCCATAACGCCGTGGGCCAGGCCAGTCTGTCATATGACTTCCTGGCTTAAACCACCATCGTTATGCACTACACTACCAAAGTATGTGAAATTTTCGGAGATGTCAATGTTCTCGCCACATGCAGGGACAGAATGTACTGTTTCATCCAGTAAACCTCCAAACATCTGAACCTTAGTCATGGGTCAGGAAGCCTAAGTCCCAAAGGCTTTGCTTCCTCATGTAGTGCCTCTAGAGCCACTATCAGGACCTCCAGTGACTCAGCAAAGTTCACTGCATCATCAGCAAAAACAAGATCCATAATCTCAGTATTGCTAACAGATGCTCCACAATGACTTTGGTCTACAACTGTGCCTAGTACCCAGTCCATACAGATGTTGAAAAAAGATGAAGCAAGCATGCATCCCTGCCTCACTCCCATATTCATCCAAGGTCTGTCCTTTACTTATAATATAAACTGGAATCTTCATGTCTCATCTCTTGCTAAAACAGCTTCTATGAAGTCTGGCGTTTCTGAATTGTTTCAGCCAGTTTTTCTCACTCCTCCAACTGCTAACTGTGTACAGAGGCTTTATCCACTCATATATGCTTCACATATATAAGGAGGTTCCACTCATGCTGCTTGTTTCAACACAGTGGAATCAAAAGCTTTTCATCTAATCAATTCCTATCCTTAACTGACAGTCTACAGCCTCTTTCTCACTGCCACAGTTGTTTTTTGCTATCTTATATTGCTATTTTTATGCCAACTGTTTTCCTGATCTTGCTAAATACATGATTCCTTTCAGACTCTATTGTCTTGCTGAATAAGAGTTCTTTCTTTCTCACATCTCTTTTCTGTCCACTTCTCTAATGCAAGAATTAACTAGTACTCATAATCTTTCACTCCTTTTTCTGGTAAAATCTAGAGCTGCCCACCCAATATTGAGGTTATTACTTTAAAACTTTAATACTTTAGGATCAATATTCTTGTTCTGAAAATATATAGGAAAGTGATATGAAGATCTTACAGAGTTAATTATCCTAATGAGCTCACTCACACAAATTTTTTCACTTTCTTCACATTAGGATGGAAACATTTAGTTATTTCATGGTCATGAAGGTAAATAAACAAAATAAATAAACAGTCATTACAATCTTGATGAAATAACAATATCATAAAGATTCATAGAAAAATTCAGAGGGAGAGGCGAGTATGTAAATGAATGTTTTGAAGTTATTGCTGGCATAATAGCATGGCAATAAAATGAAAGAAAAACATCAGAAAAGAAAAAGTAGACATCTTGATGCAATAACAACATAATAAAGACTCATCACAAAAATTAAGAGATCAGTCAGTGAATTAATATTTTAGAAGATGCTGCCAACAAGAAGGTAAAACTGTATATAAGAAAAAAAGAAAAGTAAAAGAAAAGTACACTAATACTTTTAACAACTACCTACAGAAGATACTGACAGCTGAACTTCATAACTCAAACTTGATTTGTCTAATCTATTGATCATTATACTTCAATAATACATTGCTTGTTTGTTTAAAAAGTACATAACAAAAAGTTTTTATTTTTGTACACAAAAAAAATCAAGGACAAACACTGAATAAAAACTACATGAACACATTTCTTTTCTTAATCACACATGTACTGTTAAATAAAAATAAAAATATTAAATCGTCTGAAATTAGAAAAGCTACAACACTACTTAATGTACACACACATCCATACATACACACACACACACACACACACACACACATAAATGCATATAATAAACCACTTGCTAAGCATATAATGAAACACTTGCTAAGCATAACAATATACCAGTATCAAAAAACTAAAATTCTGTAGAAACGGTCAAAAGTTATACGGATTGCACTCACGGCAGTCAGGATATGTGAACGGCAGACAAATGGCAAAGATAATACTCTGAAATGTACTGTGATTACAATTACACCTGAAATTTGTGCTTCAGAAAAAAATACTATTGAATGTTGACTTTTACAAACCAGTCTGTGATTGGAAGTGTTTGAGAGTTTGTTACCTGTGATATGTTGTTTCCTCTGTGACATCATTGGCTCCTCTTTCCTTTTCATTTCCTCCCAGTTAAGTTTCTCTATATTTTTTTCTTAATGGTAGTATGATTGCCTCCTTTCTTCTGTTTCTCTCATCCCTCCTTGCCATTTTGTTCCATCTCCTCTATTGTTCCTGCAAGCTTCTGCCATAATGCTACTGCGGCTGCCAATTTGTGTCTGCAGGAGAGAAACAAAAGCTGAGTAAAGCATAATATAGAAAGAAAGTATATGAGTGCATATTTTTAGTGTTTTTGTTATGACAACTCATTTATAAATACTATGTGCTCTAAATTCCATTCCTGTTTCAAGTTGAGATTCCATGTCTCTAAGTCAGATTTAAATACTATATATATCTACCTGTTATGATATGAATAAATATAAAAAGATGTAGCATATTTTTCTAACTCAAATTTCAGGCAGGTTAAAGATTTTTGCTTCCTTTCCAAAGATTAATTAATACTTCTGAATGGACATTTCTTCAGATTCTGTCTCTTATAATGACATAATTAGAGGAGGATGTTTATTTCATAGCACAACTATCCAATGACCAGTTATGACAGTGCTCACCCAAGACAGACTGCATGCTGGAGGTCTGAGGGTGAAGAACTTGCTGGGGCTGTGTGGTGTCAGTGGAATGCAGCTGAGTCTGGTGTGTGATGGTGCCCTGGTGTACTGCTCTCTGCTGCTGCTGCTGCTGCTGCTGCTGCTGGACTGCTGCTGGGAGTGGTGGCTGGGGTGCTGCTGTCTGCTGGTGTACTATGGACATTTGCTGTGGAATGAGGTTGATCTGTGAGGATGTCTTCTGTGTCACCTGAAGCTGGTTGAGGTGTGAGGCTGTTTGACGGGAGGACTGCTGGTGGATGACTGGCAGCTGCTGTGGCGGCGGTGCTGTTAGCCGGGTCAGCTGTGGTAGGATGTGGAGGTGCTGTGATGGCTGTGATGCTGGAACAACCTGCCTAGCCTGCTGGTGAATGACATGAAGCTGCTGCTGATGAGATGGCTGTGGTGTGTCTGGCTGGCTGACTGGATGGTGGGTCACTACAATCTGCTGCTGTGATGTTGGGGTCGATTGTTGTTGCTGCTGCTGTTGTTGTTGCTGGTGTTGGTGTATGACAGGGAGGTGTTGTGAGGATGGTGTTGGCTGTTGTTGTTGCTGTTGCTGGTGGTGGATGACAGGAAGCTGTTGCTGTGAGGGTTGTGTTGTGTCTGACTGGCTGACCTGCTGGTGAGTGTCTGCTGTGCCTGGTATCTGCTGGTGGGGCTGTGGTGTGCTATGGTGGGGTACAGAATGGTGTTGTACCACAGTGAGTGGTTGGGCAGACTGCTGTGGTGATGGCATGAGGGATAACTGTTCTGAGGGTGCCTGCTGTCCCCCAGTATGAGTTGGCTGCACCACAGTGTATGCCCACACATACACGGGGGCCGAGCCAGCCTGGGACCGCTGGGGGACGACACCTGAGTACTGGCCTGATGCTGAGGAGACGGGTGAAGTGGCCGGGATGAGCACCTGTGTTTCCTCGGCAACTGGCACATTGCTGAGGCCGGGACATGTCCACAAGATCTGATCAGTGCTCCTGATGATGGCTGCTCCCTCCTCCTGGCTCAAGCTGTCTGCAGTGTCAGGAAGGAGGGAGCAGGAGGTGGGGGGTGGCTGTTGTGGCTCCTGCTGTTCCTGCTGGTGTTGCTGTGGCTGAAGCTGTTGATGTTGCTGTTGCTGCAATGGTGCTTGAAGTGGTGGTGGTGGTAGTGTTGGTTGTGGCTGTGGTGGTGGTGCCATTTCCATCATCTTTGAAGTTCTAGCATGTGGCTACAGAAATCATTCATTGTTAGTTCATAACTTAAAGCATAACAGCTATGGTTCTCATTACAAAATACATAGTAATGGATTTCTAGGATATTGTTTATGATCACAACTTAAGAATGCCTATCTATGGTGGTTCTATGGAAAGTAGAAATATTCAGACCAACACATCATAGACAAAACCCCTGAACATTGTAAAGTAAATTTGAGGGCCGCCGCGGTACAGTGGAACCGCTTGCGCTCTGTGGGCCTTGGGATCCCCCAGTGCATAGGTTCGAATACTGACTACGGTCTGAGTGGGAATTGGGCGTCCACTCGGGGTAACGGCCCTCTAGTGGATGGGCTTTCAGATAGGAGGCCTCCACTAGGTGGTCTCCTTTAGCTCATAAATTCCCATGAAAATGCCCACTTTGTATAGATAAAAAAAAAAGTAACCACAAAATAAAATAAAAAACAGTATGAAATGAACACAGAAATGAAGTAAGGTTCACATAAATATGGAATTAAACGGCAACATTATCTGCAGCCGTTAAAAAAATCAACACAGGTAAGAAAATAAGGAAAAATTAGAGATACTACACACACAACTATGGAAATAGAAAGCAGCGTCACCTGTAGAGTGTGTGAAGGCGGGGAAGGGTAGGGAGTAGGTGGCACTGTGCGCTGCTTCTTCTTCCTCCTGTGTATGCCATCCCGACCACCATCCGATGGCACTGAACACCTGCCAAGGACAGCACCATCATCATCACCCAGACACAGAAAAACTTAACCTATGGTTTTTTCTGTTTCATTGAGGGTTTTCTTATTCCTTTTTGATTATTGCTGATACTTGTATATAAATCAAGTTTAGATAAATAATGAAAAAAGTAACCTATATAGAGTAAAACAAAGGTCTGAAAAGTTATGCAAAAGACAGGCATGTGTTTAGGTCGACAGAGAACAGACAGATAACCTGGATATTTAAAGGTAGCTCTCATACATTCATAGATAGGGACAAATGTTCTTATGTTGAATTAGCTCAAGGGTGACTGTCAAGATCCAACCAGATTTTGGACAGATTTGACTGTTCTGTCATATAATAGCAGAAACAGTAAAGGGAAGAGCTTACTTGCGTACGTTGTGTCCCTGCTCACCACAGCGGCTACACCTGGTGCGGGAGTTGGTGACCTGACTGATGTGCACCAGGCGGGGACTTGAGGCCAGCCAGCTCCTCTTCAGCTCCAGACACACACTGCCATAGCGGTTGATCACCACTGGCGCCTTCTTGAACGAGGAGAGAGAAAGTCCTATTGTGTTTCTGGAAAAGATGAATGTGACAAAATTATTATTGTGATGGAAAATAGCCAAAACAATCACCACTACATTTAATCCTTTTGAGGAGATTATAACAGTGATAATAAGATTAGTGATGAAAATAGCAACAAAAATAAATAAAAAACAACAACAAAAAAAGATCACAGAACACTCACTAATAGTTACCTGTAATCTTTCCTCATTTCAGCGGCAGGGTTTGTGAAGGTGACCATGAAGCGCAGAGGAGTCCCGCTAGGTAAGGTGATGTGGAAGACCTTGTCAGCCATGGTGGCACGCTCTAACTCTATTGCAGTGTAGGTAGCATTGATGGCATTGCCCTCCCCCACGATGGCCTTCATGAGCGGCCGGAACAGTGTGGTGATGGAGTTGGCTTTGTATAGTGGCGTCACTTTGTTCTCTACCACGGCCTGCATGGACTGCACCCCAAAGAAGTACGTCATCATTTTATACTGTGTTGTGCGTCCGCCAGCCCCAGGAGCTTCTGTGGTCTTTTCAGAGAGGCTTGTCATGTCGCGCTTCTCCTCAAAGTAGTCCATCATGTCCACGTGGATGCAGGTCTCCTCGTCAAGGTCCTGGAGGTCGTTCTCGGTGTAGCAGGAGAGTTCCTCGAGTGTCTTGGCCACTGCATCAAAGTAGTGCCAGCGGGCGCCCACCACACTGTTGCCCCGACTGGCCTCTGTCTTGTTCTCCGGCAGCTCTGTGATGTTGAAGTGTGAGGGGTGAGTGCTCTTCTCATGCTGGTAGATCAAGGATCCTGCTTTCCCAGCAGTCACAAAGTAGTCAAGGTGCTCTGGAAAGTAGGTCTTCTCCAGTCGGTCGATGATGAAAGGGGGCTTGAGCACAGACTTGTCCAACTTGTCCTTGTAGTAGCAGTATTCCTTCCTGTACTGCTCCTTGGTCTGCTTGAGCAATATCCGTTTGGCCAGACACTCCTCGTCAGTGAGGGACACACCTATGTTGTTCTTTTTACACCATATGTCTGTGACCAAGTTCTCTCTAGCACGATCATTTACATCCTTGAGTGTCTGTATCAGAAGGAAGAACATAACATCTATCTTATCCTCCTTGTGCACCTGACAGAATTTATCTATGTGGGATATGAGAGGCTTAAGGCGGTCCTGCCGGATGTACTTGGCATTGACGGAGCACAGGGATTGCTTCTGGTATGGGGTCCTGGTGCCGATCTTCTTGGGCATGATGAGGTACTGCCTGAGCGCTTCCTCTTGAGTGTAGTCATGCTCCTCCAGGCCAGTGATGCCGTCAAGGTTGCCAAGCTCCTCTGTTTGGCTCCCTATAGTTCTGAATGCATCCCTCAGCTCCTCCCTGCTTCGCTTCCTGGTTGTGTTTCTTCTTGACTCTTGAGCTTGAGGTGGTGTGTTATTCTTTGTAAGTGTCTCTTGAGCATCTGCATCACCACCACCTACACCACTTTTGTTCTTTATAACTGATTCACTGGACAAGACTGGCAAGGGAGTTTCCTCTTTCAAAAGACATACAGGGCAGTCACTCCCGCTGTGCTCCACAAACTCTGCTGGTTTGTCTCGGAAAAGTTCGCACTTTTTCCTCTTTGACACTTTCAAGTATATTCTCTTTATTTTGCGTTCACAGCTCAAACACACATTGAGAGGATACACTTCTGCACTCTCGTTTGATATGTCAACATTCCACACTTTCTTGACATGTTTCACGACTTCTTCCTTTGGCACGCCTTTTTTGGGACCATCATACTTGACAGTCATCTCACCACATATCCTGCAGATCTTCCCTAACTTGGTGGTGTGCAGGTCCTCACTTGGCTCATCACTCAACACATCATTCATCTCAGCATCTGCATCACCACTACTGTCATTCTCCTCCGGCTTCTCTGCATTATCTACATTGCTAACCTCTATGGTCTCCACAGAATCGGTACGGTGTGTGTTCTGTTCAGTTGCAACTATCATACTACTACTACTACTGGTGCTCTGCTCTGTCTTAATGGTATCGTTATCAGTTTGAGATGGTACATTCTCCACATCAGTACCGCTGCTCTCTACTATCCTCTCTCTGCTTTCTGACAACTGCTTCTCCACATTAGTACAGCTGCTCTCAATTGAATGACTTCTCACATCATTATCACCATCCTCCTGCTTCTCCATGTCAGTACTGCTGCTCTCAACTGTCTGACTCTTAGCATCACTATTAGTGTCTTTCTCTATCTGATTCTCTACGTTAATGTCACTACCTTTCTCATCCAGTTTTATTGAGCAACTGTTGGTCCGGCTTTCCATACTACTAAAGCCCTCTTGCACTTGATCTATTTGTTGTTCTAAGTCACAGCCAAATGTTAAGTTATTTTCCCCCATTACTTTGGAAACCAGCCCATCACTGACTGTATCCTCCATTTCAAGAAGAAGTGTGATTCTATCTTGCTGATCTTTTGCGAGGTGGAGAGCACATCTTGAGTTGTCACTGTGTATGGTGCTCACTTGTGCTGTGTCACTCTGGCTTAGAGTTAACCCAGCACTAGTCTCGGCACCTTCATTATTTTTTGTTTCATATTTCATACTCTCAGTGCTTTCATAGTTATATTTTGTACTTTGATTGTGTTCAGCTCCCAGATTCTCTGTCACATGCTCAACAGTCATTGCATCACAGTCTGCACTAAGTTTACTGTGTGTGGCAGCCTGCTCAACACTGCTGCTAGACTCATGGTGCACAACAGTACTCTCACTCTCTCCTATATCATGTTTTGTACTGCTAATGTCATTGTTCTGTGTATTGCACCCTTTGGTACTACTTCCTTTGTCTGTCTCAACATGGCTGCCATCACTCCCTTCTGCTGCACTACTACAACTTTGGGAGTCCATAATTATCTCTGTCTCACATGACCTGGGATCCCCTGGTGCTGGGACAACAGAGCCTGTTCTGCTAGTATACACAAGCTCCTTCATTATTACATTTATCTACAAAACATTCAACAAATCCTCACTTCTGTATGCCAGAACGTCAACTTTTCAATTGCCGACTGTAACATAACAATATACATAAATACTAATATGTGTAGAGTCCATGAACTCTATAACAACTCAAGTGTAGAGCTGAAGAAATGGAGCATAAGCAGCTAATCAAAACAGATTTCAATAGTTACTTTAAGAATTTAACACATCATAACAATAGATAAAGACCAAAGGAACACAGTAGCTGTCAACAAACATTTACTACATAATCTTACATACTAATTATTTAATCACTAACATCTGACGAGCAAATAGAACAAATTCTGACAACATGAAAAAGAATGGACCAAAAAAAATCAGAATACTAGGTCTTTTATAACAAGTAAAAGAAAACATGTATGTCTAAATCAGTGACCAATAGGCCTGTAAAAACAGTAATACAATAAACTACTTTGACATTATAACAGGAATACAGGATAAAGGCAAGTCATTACATGGTCAGTGTTTGTGATGGGCAAGTGACATCATGGAAGCACCAAAGAATCAACAGGTAGTGAGGTCATTGAGCCTCTCAGCGTGCTATAGTCAGCTCCAGGCAACGTCCATTTGATGAGAAAGTCCCTGCCATGCCCACTGGCACCCAGGCACCATCTTCATTACCCCAGCACTTGACTCACCAAGAATCTACCTGCAACACAACACAGCTTCAATATGTGTACTAAACTTACAGTACATATTTCATTGATAGTTAAGAGTGAGTCAGTTGAAGGATGTTCTACCCTCTGTTATGTCATATTGTCATGTTAGTCATATTAAAGTGTGCCTAACCTTACCACCAGCAATACATTGATTGGACTGATGGATGGCATATAAGGTTGAACAAACAAAAGAACAAAAATAATAACAAACAGATAAACAAATAAATGAAATAATAGATAAAAACTAAATGAACAAATGTAAAATCATTGTGAAATTTATTTGTCATAGCAACTTGTATCAAATAAAAGATAAATCTGGTTGTTGAGGTATTTTCCAGTGCCTTATAGACGTTATCTAATTAAAAATAAATAGGCAAAATACATGACTGGCAGCACTATTAATCTTCTGTGCCTTTAATTAAATAACAAACTAAATACAATAAAAAAAACGAAGTGGAATAAGGTTACCCGTCAGAGAGAGAGAGAGAGAGAGAGAGAGAGAGAGAGAGAGAGAGAGAGTACTATACCTTAACAAAACAGAACATCAACACAAGATCAAACACGCAACAAACACACCAAAACTAAACTCACAACAAGACATTACCTGAACGAACCATCCCATCACTGACACAAAACAACCACAAATGTGACAACTACACCAAAATTTAACCCAAAACTTCTACACCACAACAGAAAACGAGACACTCTGACCCACACTCACCTGACACAAGACACACGTTCAGTTACCCACAAGTTTACTCGCTTCCACACCCTGCTCGAAAACATTACTTAATACACGAGAACACTAAGAGATACTCACCTATAACACTAATAGATGGCCTCGCTGTACCGACTAGGGCATGTCCCTCTGCAGGCGGTGGCGTGTGGCGAGTGTTAGTGAGGGGACACGGAGGGAAAGTGGCTGAAAGGTGCGTCAGGTGAGAGGGAAACGCGGCGCTGCTCTGTCTCCTTCCTTCCCTCAGCACAATGTTTACTTCGGATCATAGAAAATGGTAGCCTCTGACCTGTTTTTAAAGGATACTACGCTAAAATTTAACTCCCCCATGGACCATGTATTAAGTATAGTCTGTAAAGTTTTATAACACCAATGAGTGATAAGTGAATAGGTGTGTAGATAGCCATATGGATGAATAAGGTGCAGTGAAACCACGCGCGCTTTTGGGGGCCGATGGGTCTTCAAGTGCATAGGTTCGAATCCTGTCCACGGTCCAAGGGTAGGTAAGGCTTCCACTCGGGGTAACGGTTCCCAAATGGGTGGGTTTTCAGATAGGAGATAAATTCCCATGAAAATCCCCACATTGTATGAAAGAGATAGAAGTAAAACTGCATATCATAAGCGAATGATAAACATACAAATTAAAGTTATTGAGGAAAGACTAATATAAGTAAATATGAGCAAACAGAGACTTGACATTAAAGAGCTTTGCTAAAGAAAGGGAGGTATAAAATGGTACAGAATACAAATAAAGCAGAAATAAATGTTATCTTAAAAATATACATAAGCAGAGAAGGTTAAATATAAAAATAATACAAAAATAGTGTGGATATAATAGGAAGAAAGCAAACAACATGAATAGCTTAATAAATGTATATATATAGAGAGAAGCAGGAAGATAGATAGAATTTTCATGAAGTACCTTTTGATATATTTCACACACACACACACACACACACACACACACACACACACACACACACACACACACCACAGCTGAGGATATACTTTCGTCACTACCGAACACTTGACGCATGTTTACATCAATACACCCACACTTGCGCGTCATTTCTATGTATAAGGTTCATGTTCTCTTTGTTAATGAAAGATTAGATAGGAGAGAGAGAGAGAGAGAGAGAGAGAGAGAGAGAGAGAGAGAGAGAGAGAGAGAGAGAGAGAGAGAGAGAGAGAGGGACGGACCCAAGCACCTGATCAATGAAGGTGCAGCCATTACCCCGCCACACCTGTCCCCTGCTAATTAAGTGGCGTGGGTGGCGGGGCTGGACACGACAGGTGAAGATCGGAGTGGGGGGCGAAACGGAGAGAAAGAGAGAGAGAGAGAGAGAGAGGTAAGGAGGTTGGGATGGGAGAGTGAAAGGAAGTAATGAAGGTTAAGATGAAGGATGTAAAGAGAGAGAGAGAGGGGGGGGGAGGGCAGGGGGGCTGACTGACTGAGTATGATACCACCACCACCGCCACTACCACCACGACCACCACCACCACCACCACCATCATCATCATCATCATCATCATCATCATCATCATCATCATCATCATCAATAACAACAACTATACCAACTACTACTACTACTACTACTACTACTACTACTACTACTACTGCTACTACCACTACCACTACCACTACCACTACTACTACTACTACTACTACTACTACATGAACAACAACAACAACAACAACAACCCATGTACTCAAATAAGAGACAATAAAAAAATATATAACACGACAAAACAAGTTTTAAAAGAATGTAAGAAATTTTTACTCTAACCTTGTGTCTGGGTGAGCAAGAATGTACCGAGGAGGAGGAGGAGGAGGAGGAGGAGGAGGAGGAGGAGGAGGAGGAG
>CM035211.1:2822874-2835763 GCA_020233015.1 Callinectes sapidus | reverse complement strand
GGGGGGGGGGGGGAGGAATATTTTTTCTGGTTTTACTGTCACTTCCAAATGTTATACGGACTAGAAAATCCAATCTGTATTCCTCTTTTCATCTTTGCTTTCTTGTAGGGAGATATATGGATTTCACACCTTGTTCTTTGTGCTGCGAAGTATTACTTGTCGCTGTGCAAAGATAAAGGAATATTGATTCTCAGGTGTAGGTCATGAGTGGGTCTTTTTATCACTCTATTTTGCTCTTGGCCGGCTTCTCCTCTTAAATAAAAAAGGAAATTGTCAATATATACTTTTTAGCTCTACTCTTTGGGAACTAACACCTCCAATGGAACTTTTCTGTCTTTTGGTAGTGCTTAACCCCTTCAGTAGTGGAACGCATTTTCATATTTATTCTGCTTATTATTTGTCAATTTTATCCAGCCTCAGAAACTCGTGAGGGTTAAAACCGTACAGACTCTGGCCATTAATCATCTGACCTCCATAGATCCTTCTTCATATAAAAAAAATCGTCTAGTCACACCCAAAATTCGTGAGCTGAAGGGGTCAAGCAATAATCAAGTGGCTTTTAGAATAATTAGAATAATATGCACAATACGAGTGATTGGAGCAGCGTTGTCAGTCTCGAATTCCGACTGTATATCTTGAAACATTTCTTGTCCGATCTACTAATATTCAAATTACTGTACATGAACTGACACGGGTTCTCAAGGATGTTTTTACGGTTGTATCAAGATGTTTACATTATTAACAGGATAAACACTCTAGGGGCTAACCATCTCAGTGGCCCTTGATGAGTGAGGTGGTGAGAGAGCAAAACATTTCAGAACATGGGCATTGATACAATATGTGTAGCAAATTTCACCCGAGTTTTATGGTTAGATTATTCGTCCATTTACTGAATTATACTAATTTATTAATTTGTTCTGTAATCAGAGGGAGAAGTGTGACATGTGGAGTAAGTAAGATATTCTGGTGTACTCATAAATGTTAATGCTATTCATCCTCTTGGTCTATGTGGATCAGTGGCTGTGTAAAACCATCTGCTTTCTCACCGCGACTAATCTTGACCCCTTCAACACAGGGACACATATTTATCACGAGTTTTAGGTGTGCTCAGACGACTTTATGCACATTAGGAAGGCTCTACGGAGGTCAGAAGATTAATGGCCAGAATCTCCAGTAGTTTTGTCCCCACATGAGTTTCTGAAGCTGTATAAAGTCACCCAATAGTTAAACAGAATGAATATGGAAACGCGTCATGGTACCGAAGGGGGTTCAAGGCCACACAGATGATCAGCCGGGTTTCCAAGAGCGTTTCTCCTATTAATAACGTGGAAATAATACTAATTTGTCACTAAGACCATAAAAAGTAAACTATCCTTAAATCATGTCACTGCTATTTGCTCCATCTTTCCTTAAAACTGATCATTCTATATCTCTACTTGCTCCATAGTTACCTGAAATCTTTAAATTGAATAGAAATTGCAAAATATACTCTTTTTTTCATGGATTCCTTTCACGCAGATGTTAATAAAGATCTCATGTATTGTTATTGAATTGTTTCGTATCGCAATGAAAGAGTTAAATGCTCGTGTTAACTTTATCCTTCAAGCAGAGACTTAAGGAAGTAGTGGTAGCGCGGCGCAGAGGCTCATCAGAATATGACTCAAGGAATGTGAAGGAAGAGGAAGATTACAGAAATAAATACACAAAAATACCAATGTACATAAAATAATTTGAGGGAAAGACATCTGTAGACACACACACACACACACACACACACACACACACACACACACACACACACACACACACACATTATATTAAGGGCACATGTGTAACAACATGAAATTTAGTACAAATATGCGAGAATGAAAGGAAAGGAAATAGCATTAATGAATGTATACAGGTGGATATGATTGCAACTTACAGGGAATTGGGATGAAGATGGAAGAAAAAAATAAGGAAGCAAGTAAAAAAACAGAAGGAAAATCCTTGTAAAGTAATGACACACAAAAAAAAAAAAACATACTTAGGTAGAAAAAATGTAACCAAGAAAAGACTGGACAAGAAAAAGAAAGAAAAAAGAAGAAAAACGAAAGAAATTCCACTGAGATGCTAATACCCTCACCCCTCAAACAAACAAGAAAAATAAAGAATAATAAATAAATCAATGGAATCGACAAAGAAAACACGGAGACCACGAGATGACCTTCAGTGGGCGTGCGACCCTACCACCCACTCACCACAAGACTGTGCAAATACTTTACTTCTAATTTAACTCGATTCAGGTGAAGGTCCAAGGCAGTACACCTGTGCCACTGCCTAATTACTTGGATGGGTTGCCGTGAACATCCACTGCTCACTAATACCACCATTAATCTCTCTTATTCGGAGGCCAACACTTGCCTGTGCATTTGGCTACAAACTGTTTTACCTACTGCCACGGTGCATCGGGTATCAGGGCGACATTTAGCAGCGGGAACCTGGCCAATCAGCCCCAGAGAACAGCGGGAGGAGTGCGCGCAAGATCGGCACTTAGCGTAGACACATGTGTGAGGGACCAGAGTGAGTGAGCCGCAGTGCCATGGGTCGCCTCGCCCTGCTCCTGCTGGCTCTGTGCCTTGTGACCGGGAATTGCCTGGATAGTGACAGCAAGGATGAGGATCTAGTGGAGCAGTACAGAGAGGTGCGAGAAGAGCTCAGGGAAATATTCGCTCATGGTGTGGATCCCGAAACGCAGAGCCGGAAGGACGCCTCGACTTCATCTGGTCTGGACACTACACGGACAGGCAAGGATCCACAGACACCCCTATTCCTAAACGCTCTGGACAATATTTTGAAACATTTATGCTCCCTCCAACAATACTTTAAAGGGGCTGAGTTGAAGTTATGTGCATTGGTTACCAAAGGTGTTTTTTATAGTTCTAGTAACAGGCAAGGACCCACAGACACCCCTATTCCTGAACACTCTGGGTAATATTCTGAAACATTTATGGTCCCTCCAATTCAGTGTTTTAAAAGGGCCTTAGTAAAAGTTACTGATTATTAAAGTTTTTTTTTTATGGTTCTAGTCACAGGTAAGGATCCACAGGCACTCGTATTCCAAAACTCTCTGAGTCTATTCTGAAACAATTCTGCTTCTCCAACAATATTTTAAAAGGGCTTTGGTTGAAGTAATGTACACTGGTATTCAAAAGTGTTTTATTATGGTTCTAGTAATAGGCAAGGACCTACAGGCACCCCTACTCCAAAACGCTCTGGGACTATTTTGAAACAGTTATGTTCCCTCTAATTCAGTACTTTAAAAAAGGGGTTTAGTTAAAGTTACGTGTAGTAATTATTAAAGATGTTTTCTTATGGTTCTAGTGACGATATTCCTAACAAAATTTCCACATCATTAACAGGAGACACTATCTTGAGAACTTAGCTAATCATCTCTGTGGCCTTTGGAAACAGTAACGAGGGAGCGAAGAATCTCATTAAAATGGCGCTGGACTTCCATGGTGACTGTTTTTCAAGGTCATACATGATTAGTCTCCTCAGATGTGTCTTCCCAGCTGATGATGTGGACTTTTTGTTCAATTATCGTTACCATGAAGAGAATAAATAACTTTATTTCAACTTCAACTAAAGCCTGCTGACTGTTGTCCACATAAGATAATGTTTAAGAATATGGGGTCATGTTTCTGCATTGTTATTATCATTACATTATTAACCCATAAGCTGTATAGATTCTCAGTCTGTCCATGTATTACTCAATAGAAATTACAAAATACTGCTCTCATATACAGTTAGAGAGTTAAGTTGTGTCATAAGTCCATTTACGGTTATGTAGTCAGTAATATGAGAACACCTGGATGAATTATGTCCAATCCCTTTGCAGCTCCGAGAGTTAGCCAAAAGGAAATGGATGTCTCGAAACCTCCCTCTTAGCTCTTTCAGTACTGGGACGCATTTTTACCATGGAATGATTAGATGATTTTATTGACATTAGGAAGGGTCTATGGAGGTCTGAAGATTAATGGCCGGAGTCTGTACTATTTCAATCTCCATATGAGTTTCTGACAAACAAGCAGAATAAATATAAGAACACATCACAGTACTGAAAGGGGTTAAGATAGTCACGTTACTTTATCTAGGTTATAAAGTTAGGGACACGGGATGCCTAAATGAGTTACGTGAATATGATCCCAGTATTCTGAAGCCTTAAATGCACTACTGTCTGTCAAATCAATACTGTCTTCCGAGTGTTCATGTTCAGAGTACGTGGACATGAGAGCGATTAACAAAGAAACAGCTGTCACTGAAACGCCACCACACCTGTTGACACACTCTTGTGAAACGCAAACTTGTTCCAAGAAATGCATGAAATAAATAGATTAATAATGAATACGTAAACTGAAGACCGAACTACTTTGTCTAGTAAAATACACACACACACACACACACACACACACACACACACACACACACACACACACACACACACACACACAGCTCTGCGTATTCATGACATGGCTAAAGTGAACAAGAGAGCACATTACGAAGAGACGTTTCAGGAAGAAAATTATCATGCATGAAAATCATTTAAACTGAGATCGAAGTATAACGAATTTAGGCATATTACTTTGACGCAACTTATGTAATTATCATTTATTATATATCGAACACCTTTATAACACTGATTTAGTACCGAGCGAATTATATTCTCTGCCATTATAATATGGGGGTGAGGAGTCGGTCTTCTGAAACGTTTTGCTTTTCCACTAGGACAGTTTTTAAAGATCACGAAGATGATTAAACGGCTTTTCAAGAGTGTTTCCTCTGTTGAGAATATAGAAAACGCCCATTATTTGTCGATTTTATACAGCTTCAGAAACTCATGTGGGGATAGAAATAGTACAGACTCTGGTCATTAATCTTCTGACCTCCATAGACCATTCCTAATATCAATAAAATCATCTAATCACACCCAAAACTCGTGGAAAAAATGCGTCCCAGAACTGAAGGGGTTAAAAAGCTTTGAGATGTGGTGAGATGTGTTTCAATACCGTCATACAAACAACCAAGGGGTATCACTGATAATTCTCATCCACATAGAGCGCCGCCGTCTGGTCCTCTCACCAGAGGAGCTACAGGAAAGAGTGAGTGGGGCCCGAGAAGCAGACATCCATGGCCACCCTGGAGACGAGCCGGCGCCGATGTACCTCAACGAATGGGTGGTTCACCTGACGGGCGGCCCTCAGCTGGCAGCCGCTGTAGCCAAGGACCTGGGATACCACTTTCTTGGCCAGGTGTGTGTGTGTGTGTGTGTGTGTGTGTGTGTGTGTGTGTGTGTGTGTGTGTGTGTGTGTGAGAGAGAGAGAGAGAGAGAGAGAGAGAGAGAGAGAGAGAGAGAGAGAGAGAGTAATACGTCAGGGAATATGATTTGGAGATGAAATGAAGGATGAAGGAAGGAAAGGAAAGAAGTGAGTAAGAGAGGATGAATAGAGGGAGAAGATAAGAGAGAAAGGATGAAAGAAGGAAAGGAACTGCGAAGAAAGAAAAAGGAGGAATAGAAGGAGAAGAGAAGAGAGGGAGAATGAAGATAGAGGAAAAAAGTTCAACGATAAGACCATTGTTTGTTCACGTGATCAACCTCAATGTGTGTGTGTGTGCGTGTGTGTACCAACCTCTCTAGTTCACTGATTGCTTGTGTGTGTGTGTGTGTGTGTGTGTGTGTGTGTGTGTGTGTGTGTGTGTGTGTGTGTGTGTGACCGCTCCTCTCCTGCAGGTGGGCGGACTGCGGGATGTGTATCGCCTACTGAAGAAGGATCACCCAGCCATACGCAAAAGAGCCGCCCATGACCTCACACGCCACCTCAACGCCCACAACAAGGTAACCAGACCACGCCCACAACCCACCACACACACCCACAGCCCACTACACATGTCCACAACCCACTACATACCCCCCACAGCCCACCACACACTCCCACAGCCCACCACTCACGCCCACAGCCCAGCACACATGCCCACAACCCACCACACATGCCCAAAGCTTACGACACACACCCACAGTCCACCACACACATTCACAGCCCACCACACACACCCATAGCCCACCACACACACATCCATAGCCCACTACACACACCTACACTCCACTACACACACCCACACCCCACCATACTCACCCATAGCCCACTACACACACCCCACCACACACACCCACAGGCCACTACACACGCCCAAATCTTCTTTACTAGGTGGTGTGGGCGGAGCAGCAATTTGCAAAGGAGAGGACGAAGAGAAACGCCCCTGCACGCCCTTTTGAGGAGGTGGAAGCGGCGTGGGAGGAGCGGGAGAGGGCAGCGAGGAGTAAGAAACACGGAAAGATACACTGGAAGGGGAAGAAGATCGAGGAGAGCAGAAGAGAGGCAGCACTGAGAATGGAGCGTATGTTTAATGATGAAATTTGGAGTCATCAATGGTATCTGGTGAGTGTTGGTCCTTGTGTTCCTCTTTTTTTAATGTAAGAAAGGCAACCGGCCAAGGGCAAAATAAATAGTGGTCGAAAAAGGTCCACTGAGGTGCTGGTCCCTTAAAAAATGTATGATAGAAAGTTTTTTTTTCTATTTCTATTTTTGTTTTGGATGAATAACGTATGTATAGTTAGGCGCATGTAGTTTTGTGTGAAGTGTTACGCAGGTTAATTCACGCTTCAAAAAATTAATAGGAACAGATCTTAAACTTTATAATTCATAACTCCGTACGTAGGAATTTGTTTGTTGTGTTTGTATTTGTATGTTAGATTTCACAAAGGTTAATAATCACTCCTATCTCGAAAATTTCCTTAACTCCACACTATTGGGACACAATTTTACTATAAGTTTGGGGTATGATTAGACGATTTTATTGACATTAGGAAGGTTTATGGAAGTCAGAAGATTAATAGCCAGAGTCTGTACTATTCTAATCCCAACATGAATTTCTGAAGCTGTATTAAATCGTCAAATTATAAGTAGGATAAATATGAAAATGTGTCCCAGTACTGAAGGGGTTAATCTTTATAATTCATACACTTTCTCCGAGTTTGTCGTAATACCTATTCTCTGATGTACTGTGCTTCGCTCTAACGAAGGCCCTAGGTGTCTTGGAGGCGGCTGGACATGGGACACGATAACATATAGATACTCAACACACAACAATTATTCTCCTCTTCAGTTTGACACCAGAACGCGAGAGGACCTGCCGAAGCTAGACCTGCAGGTGGTGGGGGCGTGGCGTCAAGGGTATACAGGCAAGGGGGTGAGGGTGCAGGTGCTGGATGACGGGCTGGAGTGGACGCATGAGGACATCAAAGGGAACTATGTGAGTCATTCCTCTACTCAACTCCTGTCTACTGTTCTTGTCTCTTCGTCTCTCACACAGATTAGATCTCTTGTTTCTTATTCTTGTCTCCTATTGCTATTCCTACTTTTTCTTTCCCTTCACTCTCCTCCTCCTCCTCCTCCTGCTACTATTACTACTATTCACTTCCTTTCTCCACTTCTCCATTCCCCCTATTCTTCCTACTATTACCATTCTCTTCCTCCTTCACTATCGATAATACTTTAGCTCTTTTTTTCCACTCTTCTCTTCTTCTTGCTACCATCACTTCTTCTTCTCCCTTCCTTTCTTCATTCCTCCTTCCCTCTCGATATCACTTAAGTCCCGCTTTTTGTTCCAGGACCCAGAGATCAGCATAGACTTCAATGGCAACACCAGCAGCCCCACGCCGCGATATGATTCGATGCTCTCCAACTCTCACGGGACCAGGTGTGCGGGGGAGATAGCGATGATCCCCAACAATCGCAAGTGTGGGGTCGGGGTGGCTTATGGCGCGAAGATTGGAGGTGAGTGGGAGGTGATGTGTCTTCTGTTTGCATTGTTGGCTTTGTTATGTTTTATTTCTTGTATTTTTGTTTTGTTTTTCTTATATAGTGTTTTTTTTTTCTTTTTTTTCTATTTTTATAGTTCATGTCCGTTTTTTTTTTTTTTATTTATTTGTCATTCTGAATTGTTGGAATGTTTGTCTTGATACTGTTACGTATTTTTCCATATTGTTTTTCTGTAATTCTAGTGTTTTTTCGTATATATCTTTTTGTTTTCTTGTTTCTATCATCTACATCGTTATCACTTCCTGTTCCTTCCAACTTTTGTCTCTATACCATCATGTACTCTTTTCTGTGTCATATTTCCAACATAAATTTTTTTTCTTCTGCGTCTCAACCTCGTCTCTACAAAATTCAACCTCAATCACTTTCCAACAGTCAACTTATTTCCATTCTTTTCATCTTTTTTTCACTTTATTTACTTATGTCGTCCCTATCATACTAAACTCCCTTTACTTATCCCTCTTGCTCATCTCCCTTAATTCACCTTTATTTTGCTAATCTCCCTTAACTTATCCCTATTTCGTTCCCTTTACTTATGTAGTCCCCATCTTGCTAATCTCCCTTTACGTTCCTCATACTCCTTTCTGTCATCTCCCCATTTTCTTGCAGGGGTTCGCATGTTAGACGGCCCGGTGAGTGATGTGGTGGAGGGACTGTCGCTTGAGTATGCCCTGGGTAAGGTAGATGTGGTGAGCTGCTCCTGGGGGCCTATTGACGATGGCATGAGAGTGGAGGGCCCCGGTAGAATAGCGCAGATGTCAATTAAGAGGGGCATTGAGGAGGTAAGGCTGTGTGTGTGTGTGTGTGTGTGTGTGTGTGTGTGTGTGTGTGTGTGTGTGTGTGTGTGTGTGTGTGTGTGTGTGTGTGTGTGTGTTGTTTTCTTGGTTAAAATAGTTTTTTTTTTCTTTTTTTAAGGAAATTGTAGTTTTACCGTTTCTCTATTAATTTATGTAAATGTCTGTTTGTCTGTCTATCTCTCTCTCCCTCCCCCCTCTCTCTTTTCTCTCTCCCTATTAGAACATCTCGACAAACACTGCTAACATTTCTTTCATCACAAGTTAACTCTCCTTATCTTTCCTATCAACAAACTGCTAAACTGTTTCCTGCCAGGGTCGGGACGGCAAGGGGACTGTCTACGTGTGGGCAGCAGGGAACGGCGGCTCTGTGGCTGATAACTGCAACTGCGATGGCTATACGTCCTCAGTCAACACTCTGACCATTAGCAGCGCCACGGAGTCAGGCAACTTTCCTTGGTATGGGGAACTCTGCACCGCCACTCTCGCTGCTGCTTACTCATCCGGGGCCTACACTGACCAGAAGATCGTAAGTGTGTGTGTCTGTGTGTGTGTGTGTGTGTGTGTGTGTGTGTTGGGGGGGGGGGAAGGGTTCTTTCTTAAAGTTACTCTCCCTAATTCATTATTCACTCGTTCTCCTGCTTGTTTATCCGTATCACTTTGCTACACTCATTTTTTAAAAATTTTACCTACTGCCTTTTCCTCGAGCACCTCTATGGAAATGCATCATCTTTCTTTCTTTCTTTCATTCTTTTGGTCAATTTATCTTCCTTCACATCTATTCCTCTTATTCCTCCTCCTCCTTCTTTTGTGTATTAAAAAAAGATAATAGTCTATCCTTCTTCCTATTCAGGCTACAGTGGACCTCAACAATACATGCACAATAAGGTTCTCCGGAACGTCAGCAGCCGCCCCCCTAGCAGCGGGCATCGTGGCACTCGCCCTTGAAGCTAAGTAAGTTTCCCCTTTATATTTCGTTTTCTTCATTAAACTGTTGAAAGAAAAATGCACTTTGATGGCAAACTTGAACACATTGAGTCTGGATATTTACATTGTCTCAGCATTCACTCTTTAAGGCTTTAATGTAATACTTATTGTTCTCCCTGACAGCCCTGACATGACGTGGCGGGATGTGCAGCACTTGGTGGTGTGGACCAGTGAATGGCTGCCTCTCGCTAACAACCACGGCTGGCTGACTAACAAAAGAGGCCTCAAGATCAACCCTCGCTTTGGCTTCGGGATGCTCAACGCGGAGGGCATGGTGAAGGCTGCCCGGGATTGGAAAAACGTGCCCGAACAGAAGATTTGCACAGTGAAAGCCACAAAGAAGTAAGGACGGGGAGATACGACTTGACAAAATAGAGGAATGTAACGTTTTTAGTTTTAAGTAGTAGCAGTAGTAAATATTTGTCTGTTTGGTCTTGCAGTACCTCCAAAACTTCTATCTTCTGTTTGCTTAAGAAGTCACATTTTTAGGTTCTTTTCTTTAGTTTTTCAGCGACTTGTTGACTAGTTGGAGAATAGAAGTTAATAGATTCACAACAATTAAGCAACTAAGTGGACCTCTTTTCGTTTTATGTTGCCCTTGGCCAAATTTCCCCTTTTGCATAATAATAATAAAAAAAAAAAAAACATGAAAAAAACGAAGCATGTGAAATGGTGGATCTTTTCTCTGTCTTGTCAGATCTAGCAGAAGTTTACGCAGTGGCGAGTGGGTGGAGGCGAAGTTTGACGGGGAGGAGTGTGAGGAAGTGAGGGTGTTGGAGCACGTTCAGGTAGTGGCCAGCATCCAGTATTCCAGTCGAGGTGCTCTCACTCTTACCCTCATCAGTCCGCAAGGTGAATGGTGACTTCCTTATTTCAAGATTGTTTATTCTCTTTCTCATTCCTCCTTTTCTAGTTTTCACATTTCTTACATTCTTGGTCTCGCTTCCCCTCTTTACTTCTCTGGTCTTTGTTAATACCCTCATCGTCCTCGTCTTTCCTCTTACACACGCCAATTTGACTCCATTCTCTTTACCACGACATAGACGCAGAAATATTCCATGATTGCATTACCTCCGTTTTCTGCAGGAACCGCCGTGGATCTCCTGACTCAGCGGTTCCTGGATGAATCGAAGAAAGGATTCATTAGGTGGCCCTTCATGTCTGTCCTAACCTGGGGAGAGGATCCAAGAGGGACGTGGACCTTGAATGTGTCGGATAGCGTGAGTTGTCTATGGATGGGGAGAGAGGGAGATGGTGTCTTGTTTACGTTCTCTCTCTAACAGTATGTTCGTTTCTCTGAATGTGTCTGATAGCGTGATTTGTCTAAAAATTAGGAGAGTGGGAGAAAGTGCGTTGTCTGTATTCTCTGGCAATTTATTCGCTTCTTTTTTCTCTTTTGTTCTTTCTATGTTATCACTGCACATTTACGTATTGGTCCTTTTGGAAATAAGCGTAGGCGAAGTACACACCTTTCTCAATCCATTTGGTACTGGGACATATTTTTATCACGAGTCTTAGATATGATCTGATGATTTTATACATATTAGGAGGGTTCTATGAAGGTGAGAAGTTGAATGGCCAGAGTCTGTACTACGAGTATTTTAGTCCACTCATGAATATTTTGAAGCTGTAAAAAATCGACAAATAATAAGCAGAATAAATATGAAAATGCGTCCCAGTACTGAAGGAGTTAATTCTGCTGTTGGGAGTATCACAAGTCCCACAACACTCGACCAACATAAGGGAGCTATCATCTACCTCAGCATCTTTTAACGTAAACATCGTCATTTCTATCCTCATGATTTACTCCACTTTATCCTGTCTCTCATTTTCACCGGCTCAATACCCATGCTTTACTTTATAAGCGGCAACACTAACTATTCAACTACTCTTACGTTTCTAATTCCTCACATATCATGAAAAAAATAAGCGAGAAACTTTTAATAATAGTCAGGGAGCATAGTTTGTTAGTCAGTACCCCATCCCAGCAGCACCAACACTGGCCACACGTGTTGTTCTCCTACAGACGCAAGGGAGCCACTCTGGGTTTGTTGATGAGCTGGAGCTGGTGCTGTATGGGACCACTGAGACACCGGAACACATGAAGGCGCAGAAAAAGAATGACTCCCCAACCAAGGTAAGGAAAATGAAGAAAAAAAAATGAATGAAATAAAGTTAATAGAAAACCAATGACCCCCTAACAAAGTAAGGAACATAAAGAAAAAAAAAATGAATGAAATGAAATAATTAGGTAAATGAACGCATAAATGAAAAAGATCAGTGAATAAAAATGACAAAGTAATGAAAAGAATATATGAGTAGATAAAACGAATAAAAAGACTATCAAACCAACTAACTAAGCAACCAATGAGGTAAATACATGAAGCCAAATAGAATAAATCAATAAATCAATAAATGATTAACTGAACAGATAAATGTCAGTGAATACATAGACAAGAAAGTAAAACCAAATAGAACATCAAACATCATCATCATCACCATCATCATCATCATCATCATCATCATCATCATCATCATCATCATCATCATCTCCCAGCTATCTAGATACATTTTTCTTTGCCTTACTTGACTTCTATGATTCAAATAGCGTCACGAAGAAGAGGAAGAGGAAGAGGTGGAGGAAGAGGAGAATTCACAAGAGGAGGAGGAGGGGGAGGAGAATGGCAGTCTTCGCAATCTTTCTTGGGAGCAATTACTTACACTACTGACGAAGAGGTGAGAGAGAGAGAGAGAGAGAGAGAGAGAGAGAGAGAGAGAGAGAGAGAGAGAGAGAGAGAGAGAGAGAGAGAGAGTAACATACACACGCCATCACGATCAAAACAAAATTCTCAACTTACCAATGTTCCAGCACCCGATCGTCTCCCTCTCGCGCTGCCCTTGAGTCCCTACTGAAGGAGGGGAGACGAGAGGACGCCTTGAGGAACATCCGGACGCAAGGCAAGAAGCTGCAGACACACCAGGGCCAGCAGGAGTACGAAGTCAACAGGAGGATTGTCGACGAGCTAATGAAGAGAAAATAAAGGAGGTCTGAAATATACGTAAGGCAGAGACGTTGTTGGAAAAGAAGGGTGGTTTTTAGAACACTGCCTGACGAGAGAGAGAGAGAGAGAGAGAGAGAGAGAGAGAGAGAGAGAGAGAGAGAGAGAGAGAGAGAGAGAGAGAGAGAGAGAG